>PVLC010004844.1:0-81031 GCA_004027655.1 Graphiurus murinus | reverse complement strand
GGTACTGGGGATTGAACTCAGGGGCATTCTACCTCCGAGCTACACCCCCAGCCCCTTTTTATTCTTTATTTTGAAACAGAGTCTCACTGAGTTGCGGAGTGCCTCACTAGGTAGCTGAGGCTGGCCGCGAACCCGGATCCTCCGGTCTCAGCCTCCCGAATGCTGGGATTACAAGCGTGCGCCACCACGCCCGGCTCCACAGATCTCTTCTTAATACAAAATAATTGCTGCCAAAATAGTTCTTTGAAAACATTCTACTTGTAAATTACAAATCTTCCAGGGTCCAAAGATCTTCATCCAAGAAGGAAATAGTGATGTCACTACAAATTTTGAGATTGCCATCTTAGCCAATTGAAGTTGCAGGTGCCAGAATTTCGACTGAATTGCTGACTGGGTTGTTGTCAGTGCCACTTAGAGTGACCTTGTTACTGAGGAGTGGCTTCACTGCTGGTCATGCTCTGCAAATATCCAGGAGTCCAGTTGGCAGGAAAAATAGGTTTATGCAAAGCTTGCTTTGAAAGAAGATAGAAGAGACTTTTTTGTCTCAAATTTCCATCTTCAGGAGGCTTGTGGGCAAGGAAAGCTTTTATAAGAGAAAAGAAGGCAGAGTGAGACAAAAGGCAGGAAATATACATATGTAGATTTAGTCTGGCTGTGCTAGACAAAGAAAGAATGAGTCCATGGGGTCTGGCAGAGGCAGGGGGTAGTTTTTATTCTCTGCATGAGGAAGTTAAGAAGTTAAAACAAATTTGGAGCCTTTAATTTTAAAAGCAGTCTGTTTCAACCATAAGCCCTATCCAACCTCTATAAAAGGAACTTCATGACTTACCAAGGGTTGAGTTTATAACTTAGAAACCATACGCCCTGTTCCAGTTTTACTTATAGCTTTATCCAATTTTATTTATTTATTTATTTTTGGTACTGGGGATGGAACCCAGGGGCACTCTACCTCTGAGCTATACCCCAGCCCTCTTTATTTTTTTTATTATTATTTTGAAACAGGGTCTTGCTCAGTAGCTAAGGCCTGGCCTCACACCTGTGACAGATCCTCTTGTCTTGGCCTCCCAAGTTCTAGGTTTGCAGGAATGTGCCACTACATTGGGCCCTCATTTAACTTAGGCAAACTTTCATCTTCTTGGCTACTGTAGCATTTAATTGGATCCAATATGTTGAGTCACTGCTTCATTCAAGTTTGAATTCTTTTCATATTCTTTCTTTCCATTAGTACTATAATTATACAGAGAAAGTATTATTATATGGAATATATAGCTCTATGTATCCCGTATAATATATTGAATATTCTGTATATAATTTTCTATATATTCTATATGATATACTGAATATTCTATATACAATTCTCTCTGTATGCATATATTTATAATATAATTTAAACTTTGGATATCTTTCACAGATTATAGTCACAATGTCTAAAGTCTTTCTATTGAGGAATACTCATGTGCTCATGTATATTTGGTAGACATAACATCAGAGAGAGACAGTATAGTTAAGCAGATGATAGTAAATCCTTCAGTTTGGAGGTGAGGAGAACTCACTTTCCAGCTATTCCTCCTCTACCCCAGGCCTCTGGTAACACTTGATAATAAAGCTTGGAATAAGCTCTACCTTCTCTCCCTCCCTCCCTCCCTCCCTCCCTCCCTCCCTCCCTCCCTCCCTTCCTTCCTTCCTTCCTTCCTTCCTTCCTTCCTTCCTTCCTTCCTTCCTTCCTTCCCTCGCACTCTTTTGTTCTGCTTTCCAGAAAAGGGAAAGAGTGTCCATCTAAGAGCAGGCACAGCTGTTTGGCTCTGATTGGTGCTGCCTGTGTGGGTCTGTGGCAGCAGTGGGCATGCTGTCCCAGTCCTCAGCCACCTACACTACAGCAGAGACCCGAAGCCCAGACAATTGGCAGCTTATTGGAGCCTTTTCACCTCAGTGGTAGGAACTCTATTGACTAGAGGATTTAATTGTGATGGAGAAAAGCTTCTACTTTATATTTAAAATACTTTGTTTATACCCTCTTGGGCAGAAAGATTAAATAGGTTTAACAATGCTCAAGAATTTCCTTTGGAAACAATGATTTACTGACTCTCTACCCCAAAATAATATTGAAAAATCTGAAAAGCCAGTCCATAATCTTACAAATGAGTTGCACCTCCAGATCCTTCATATTGTATAGCTCTCTCCAGTATAATAAAGCTGCCGTTGTATCTGTGCTATGAATAAAAAGACACTGACATCCAGCACCAGGATTATCATCTGCCTACTCAGAAAAATGATTAATTTAAGATAAATAGATGCCGCTTCCGACACACTGATTGGATTTCCCAGATACTGCTGCAGCTGCACTCTCTGGACTTGGAAGTTATAGAGTATTCAGGGGGATCATTCTTTTCACTCCAGTAACACAAAACAATCGAGATTTAATCTAACTCCTCTGTATGGGCTGCTCGAACTTTATTTCAGTTTATCATCACGCTACCAATACAAAATTCTTCCGTTTTATTTTTCATAACATAACATTTTGCTCCTTTTATTACTTACTTTTATACTTCATTATAGAAAACTCACTTACCTATAAACCATGACATTAAAATTATTCCACTTAAAACAAATCACTAAGTCAAAATAGAAAGGAGCAATCATAGCCAGATAATATGTTTTTTCAAAATTTGCAGAGCACAACTTTGTTTTAGTTTTCCCTGAGAAGACTCTTTTTCCTAATGATTAGCTCTTTAAAAGTATAGGTTAAAAGTTGTCTTCAGCCCAAAATATATTGATTACTTTTTTTTTTTTTTTCAGTACTGGGGATTGAACTCAGGGGCATTCTACCTCCGAGCTACACCCCCAGCCCTATTTTTTTTTTTTATTCTTTACTTTGAAACCAAGTCTCACTAAGTTGCGGAGTGCCTCACTAGGTAGCTGAGGCTGGCTGTGAACCCGGATCCTATGGTCTCAGCCTCCCGTATGCTGGGATAACAAGCGTGTGCCACCACACCCAGCTTATTGATTACTTTTTAAATCACAAAAAAATATTGATTATCCTTTAAGTCACAAACAGCTTTTTGAAGGTAGAGAAGATACACACTAGGTCAGAGACTTGCACTTGTATTCTAATATAATAAAAATATGACAAAAAAGAATTTCCCTTATCTATTAGGTATAGGACTTAGATAATGACCTTATTTTAAAAAATGTAAAACTAGCCTGTTTCTCAAATAGATCACTGGAGGCAAATTTCTACTATCTAAAGATGAGTCTAAGCATAGCTCATACCATTGGCCCCAACCTGTACAAAGACCTTAATATCACCTTTCACAACTCTGAGTCTGGCAATCCAAAATGGACTTTGGTCAAGAGTCAAAGCTTAAAAGAAAGCTTTTTTTTTTTTTTTTTTTATGGTACTGGGGATTGAACTTGGGGGCATTCTACCTCCGAGCTATATCCCCAGCCCTATTTTTATTCTTTATTTTGAAACCGAGTCTCCGCAGATTGCCTCACTAGGTAGCTGAGGCTGGCCGCGAACCCGGATCCTCCAGTCTCAGCCTCCCGAATGCGGGGATTACAAGTGTGCTTATTTTCTTTTACTGTGGTATTGACTCATTATTGAGAAGTTAGATATTGGGTATAAGTTAATAGCAAATAGTACAATATTTTGAGAAGTAGGTAAGAGATTTAACCCACCAAGCCAGCCTATTTCTCTACCTTTTAAAAGGGTTCCATAAAATTCCCAGGTATGAAAACAATCCTGTGTGTGTGTGTGGGGGGGGGTGGTGCTGGGAATCGAACCCAGGGGCATTCTATTTCCAAGTTACATCTCCAGCCCAATGTTTCTTTTTTCTTTTGGAAAATAGGGTCTCCCTAAGTTGCTGAGAGTCTCACTAAGTTGCTGAAACTGGCTTTAAACCTGTGATCCTCCTGTCTCAGGCTTTCAAGTACTAGTATTACAGGTATGCACCACCAAGCCCAATTGAAAGCAGTCTTATATTTTCAGCTTTGCTTATGATAAAAACTGTTAGTCTTCCCTCCCATCAAACTATAACCAAATGTATGACTCTCTCATAGCCAAACTAGCCTTAATATAAACTATAATAACAAATATAATCACAACAAGTAAAATGAATACTCAAGTTGTTTAGTTGAATGAGTTGACAATTTTAAGGAATGGGTGATTGAAATAATTTTAATATTTGACTCTGAAACTTATTAAACATTATTTTAAGTATCTTGATGGTTTAGTTATCTTTTTATTCACATTATATGTTTAATAGTTATATTTCTCTAGATATACCATAACTGAAAAGTAAAAGTAATATAGCCAATTGAAAAGTGAAAATTTCAGCAAGAATATAAAATATCTGCATATAAATCATAATTATGTATATAAAATAGATTATTGAGTTAGAATTTAAGATCTTTTAGTTAGTTCAGCCACTGTCCTATAAAATGTGACACTTAAATACTCCCCAAAGTTAAAAGAAGCACAAAGTGATTATCTACATTTCATCACACAAAAGAGCCCAATATTTCTTTCCTAGGAACTAGAACAGGTATTCAAATTGAATTGGTTTCTATGAAAGGAAGCCTATTATTGAAAAAAAGAACTGGAGTGACAGGTGTGGCATGGAACAGGTAGATGCTATGTATCGTTGGCAGATGCCAGCACTGAAGGATGATGATGAAGGACAGATGCCCACACTCCTCCATGGTGATGTCACTTTAGATGCCTGGGAACAAGACCTCTCCATGAAGCAGTCACCACCCAAACCAAGTTAACCATCTTATGTTTTCATTTGTATTACACAAAAAGAAGTGTACCTTATCATTAAAAATATTCCAAGATTGAGATTTAGTATCCCATAAGGCTCTTTCCTGGCCACAACTACTAATGTTAGTAGGTCTAGTTTTTAATGAAAGATGGAGTTGGCCACATTAGAATGTGCAAGAGGGTGTTAAGTTAGTGTAGACTGGAAGAGGTGTAGAATGATGGTTTCTTGGATAAATTATTTTTAAAAATCTTTAAGTATCTAAGATATAGCCAATCTTTAAAAATATTTCACTGCTGTGTGTCTATCATATATCCTGAAAAGTACTCTTCTGAGAGGTTGTCATTTCTGTTGCAGTATTTCACGTGCATATGTGTTTGTCAACTTTTCTGAAGGTAAGGAACTTGAGGACAGCGATATCCATCAGTCTCTTGATGCCCTGTTTCCCTTAACTGCCAAGGGAATATGTTTTTTTTTTTTTTTTGCGGGGGGGTGTGCTAAATTCTCTTCCAAATCTAAACTAATATTAGTTCAATTTTCTCCATTACACACACAATTGATCAATGTTAAGTCAAAAGCAAGTACCAAAATAGATATTAATTTATCAATGCATTTTAGAATAGATTATATGAACCAGAGTAGATATTTGTATTGAAGTTGCCAAGATACTACTCCAAACATAATCACCTTTGTATATGTAAATCAATTTTGACATTACTCAAAGGTTTCAGGTCATGAAAAACTAAATCAAGATTTATTGTGTTTATGCGCCTGACATAATGTGCATGAGTATATTAGTAAGTCCTGTCTCTTTATTGCTCTTCTGTCTGCCACAGAAGCAGAAAACACAAAAATAAGAAAGAAAAAATGTAACATAATCTAGAGTTTAGTGGTTATTTGTAGTTTCCAAAATCTCTGTATAGAAGTGATGGTCTTGAAATATTTTTAAAGTATACAATACTATTTTCAGACAGCATACTGACTGGACACAATAACCATTTAGATAAACTCCCAGAAGGCTAGTTTTTAATAAAGAAAAAGCTAGGATCACTACAGCATAATTCCTCCTCTACAATTTACTATCAGAGTGCGTTCATATTTCTTATTGCCAAATGTTTGGAGACGTGGTCTACTCTCTGGCCACTTTTTCTACATCAACTCACTTAACAATTGCAACTTGACCTCTCAACAATTTTACTGAATGTACTTTTCTTAAGTTACCCTGAAGCTTGAAATTGCCAACATTACAAGGCCATCTCAATCCTCCAGCTTTTTGACCCTTCCTTTAGAATTTGACCACAACCACCCACTTTGAAACCTTTCTTCTGTATTGACCTTTATGACTCTGTATTTTCTTAATTCCCTAGCTGTCTCTAATCTGTAGCTGCATCTTTCACTGCCTCTTATTAGCCTGCTCCCTAAAATTAGGTGCTCCACAAGATATACTTCTCCACCTCCATCCTTCTTTTTGCTATCTCATGACCACATTGGTTCCCATGGTTTCAGTTCTTCCCTTAATACAGACAATGATTAGATTTGCATCACAAGTCCAGACTTCATATCTCCAGATTCTCAGTTGCATTTATACCTGGATGTTTCCATGGCAACTCCAACATAATTTATACAAACTATTTTTTCCTAGATCTGGTCCTTTTCCTGTAGCTTTCATTTTTTTTTAATCTTAGTTTTGCTAATGATGGACAAATCCTCAGAGTTATCCCTATGTCCTTGCATACCTCACCACATACATCCTGTTGACCAACTTTTTCTCCCTTGATGATAGTTGTATAACTCTTTCTGTCCTTGCCACTGTCTTAGCTCAGACTGGGCTAAATCTTTAGAGGCACATCTTTCTCTCAATAGTATACACCAGGTTCTGAACTGAGATCCCTGGACTGTGTCCTAATAACTGTGTACCTCCCATTTCTGGGCGCTTCCTTTCTTGCTTCTTAGTCAGTAGACTCAGATTTCATTCAGTTATTTTTGTGCTATTTCAACCTGGTTCATGATCCATCATTTTGTAAACTCTACCCAAGAGAAAGAAGGCTCTGAAGCTACACTGTGCCAGAAACAAATAGAATAATACATGAATCACTTTTACCAAGTCAACACAATAGTTTTACCTTGCTTAACATTATTTTTTTTTCTGAATAGAATGGTGATTAAAGAATTTGACTTAACAGAAGGTTATGGGGAGAGAGGGGACACCCTAATGCAAATGATGTACTTTCACGAACATATCAAAGTCTATCACTAAACTGAGCTTGAGAAGGAGGGAGGGCGAGAGAGTGGGGCGGGAATTGGGAAAGGGTTAAATGAGAAATGTGTGCATGTATTCCTTTATCAGCTTGTACCTAACTAAGATGCATGATTACAATGCACCAATTAAAAAAATAAAATTAAATAAAAAATAAAATAAATAGAATACATACACTTAGAAATTTTTGGAAACACAAAATAAATATCACTTCCAAATTCTACCAATGTTAACATTTGTCTAAATTTCCTTCTATTCTAGTTTCTATGCCCTTATTAAATAAAATTGAAATCACATGCTATACATATATATATATATATACACACATATATATATCATGTGATTATATATATTATATATATATAATTTTTTGTTATTTGCTTTACATGATAACATTTAACATGCCTTTAAAATATTCTTCAAAAATAAGTTCAGGAAGCATCATAGTACTCTGTAATTAACTTATCTACTCATTTTTCAAAGTTCTCTTTTAATTCCTACAAGAACCATCTTTGCATTACAATGTTTGTCAGTAATTTCATTTTTTTATCATAAGTAATGAAGTGTTACCTTGTCAAAGAGTAGAAAAATGTTAAGCTCATGATTCATATTGTCAAATTACTTTCCAGAAAAGTTGAGTCAACTTGCTTTTCAACCAGCAAAGTAAAAAAAAAAAAAAAACATTCATTTGTCAAGAGCAAAATTCTTAAAAGGGTTCTGGGTACTTCTAGTATTTTTTATTTCCAATCCCTGTGCTCTTCACAGGTAACTCCCTAAAACACAGTAACAATTACAGGCACTCAAAAGATTCTAGTGATTCACTACTACTCAGAGAGTATATAATTCAAAGCTCTGAGTATATCATTTGAGTCCCCTGCAAACTGTTTCTAATAACTTGCTTTCTTCTCCTTTCCTACTCCTCCCTTCCACTTATCCAGCACCTAGGACAGCAATTCTACTTCTGGCTACACTTAGAACCACTTGGAGAAGCCTTCACAAACATACCCTAGGGTTACTTTCCAGGCCAATTAAATAAGGCCAAGAACTAACTTTTTAAAAAGCTGTCCACCACTTGATTCCAAGAGACAGTCATGGTTTAAATCTGGAAGTTAGCTTCTTCCTAAAGGGAGATGGGTAAAGTGACTGGAGAATACTTGTCAAAGATGCAAATTCATGGATTGTATTGACTTCCCATTACTATAACAAAATATCTGAGATAACTAACTTGTAAACAGAGAGGGTTATTTTGACTCACAGTTTTGGAGGTTTCAATTCATAGTCTGTTGGCCAAGCTGTTTTGGGGACAAGGCAGCATTCCAGGGGTACGTGGTGGAGCAAGCTGCTGACCTCATGGCAGCCAGGAAGCAAAGGAAGAGGAGAGGCAGGGGCCCCCAAATCCCCTTCAATGGCACACCTCCAATTACCAGAAACTCCCTGTAGGCCCTACCTCTCAAAGGTACCACTACCTTTAGTAACTAATTTTTCTCGGTGTGCTCTGCTAACTCAAATATATTTTGTCTCCTTAATAGTTTATTGCATGTGCTTGTAGTGAAAGACTTTACCCAAGTTATTAGCCATTTCCTCTTAGGCTGATTATTTAGCCATGTTGAAACATAGATTAAATTAAAGGAAGTGATTCAGAGAGTTCTATTTCTCTAGTATAAAAGCACAAGTGAAAGATTAAAGTGGATGCCATATTCCAAGTGGAAACAAATTCAGTAACACACAACCTCACATTCTGAAGGAGTGAATTCAAGAAACATTCACAAAGTCAGTCCCCAATTCTGTTCCTCTGAAAGCCATGCTCCAATGAGAACTGTTGCACTAAGCTTCCCAAGAAAACCCAGTTTCCAGTCAGGAGTAGTGGCAATCCAAGTACCGCAATCTCAGTACTTGGGAGGCTGAGATAGGAGGATCACAGGTTGGAAGACAGCCTCAGCAACTTAGTAAGACTCTCAGCAACCTAGCAAGACCCTGTTTCAAAAAACAAAAATAAAAATAAAAAAGGGCTGGAGGTGTAACTCAAAGGTAGAATGCTCCTGGGTTCAATTCCCAGTAACACACACACACACACACACACACACACACACACACACACACACACAAAACGTATAGAAAACCCAGTTTTCTTTTCGACTTTGATATTTCTAAAGCACCAGATTTCATTTACATGGTATTTGTTGTTTTTCCCTGACCTGTTTCAAGAATATATACAATTCATAAAGATTTTATCACCCCTACCAGACTCTCAACTCCTGAAATTAGGGGCCAATTTAATACTTTCCATTTTTATATTTTGATAGAGCCTATGATATTGCCTTGCACAATAAAAATGTCAAAAAGTCTAAGGTAAATGTGTAGTTAATGACAAAAGATAGATTTTTGTCAAATTACAGGTGTAGGAATTTTCCCTAAATTTACTTTATCCAAACCATAAGTATCCTGATTTCCAGAGGAGTGATAATACCATAGATGAGGGACAGGTAGCCCTCTGATCATAGTTAGGGAAATGGGGTCCTGTATCCCATTTTTACTCTAGGTAGATGGAAGAGAGAAGCTAATGAGAGCAAATCTGAATAGTGTTTAATGTACTTAACTACTCCATACTTAGTTTACTCCTTTGTGAATTTTGAAAAATATCTATGTAGCTTATAGGGTTATTGCAGGGATTAAATTAATGTATGTAAAAGTATTTTGTGTGTGCTATGTGGTGAATACTCATTATATTAAAATATTTTAATTCTGTCTAGCTGTTCTATTTATCTTACAAAGGCAAACATATTTTGAAGCAGTTTATCCAGGTACATTTAGTTCTGGACAACAAAACCAGATGTAAAGTATATAGGAAATAATAAGGTACACTGTTTGGCATGAGTTACAAGTATATGCTCTGTATTAATGAAAAATAAGTTGGATGACAGTGTGGATAGATAGAACAATTGAAAAAAGATTAGCATCATAAGTCCCTATTCAGGCTTGTGACTTATAAGTGGTGGCTTGAACTTAAAATGTGGATAGCTACTCTTAACAAATCTCTCTGGGTGGAATAACATGAATGCCTCTTTATTCAGATCAATAGATAGGATATTTCTGTCTAACTCACCATCTGAGGGTAAATAAATAGGCCTTAATAGATGGAACACAAGAACTGTGGCACCTGGGAACTGAAATGCTGAGTATCTATTGAAACAAGAGTGTTCAACTGTAATTACATATGCCAATCAATCAAAAACTGTCCAAACCACATGCTATTTCTATTCTTAACTGGTCAGAACTTTACTCTTGACACTTCATAGTGTGATTGATGAAAGGCAATAAAACAAGGTAAGTACCTCTTCAACCTCTCAGATAGCCATGTAGCAATGAAACTAAAATTTGGAGTAAACAACACAACAAAAACTGCATTGAGAAATATATATATATATATATATATATATATATATATATATATTAGAATAAAGATCTACTAACAAAACTATCTATGATAGTTAAAGCTATTTTCTCTGAATGCATCAGGTTGAGGCACACAAAATTACTATAATCTGACCATTTTTAGCTTCTAGGAACCAGAATTCAGATATTTTACAAACTAACACCAATTAGGCTTTGTTAAGAGACTATTAATTTGAAAAACTGGCTTAGTTGATGTTATGTTTTTATATGCTTATAATGTTGAAATATCATTCTTTAATTAGGTTTATATTGAAGGATACCAGATAAGTGAAAGTAAAGGGAAACAAAAGTCACATGTGAGAGGGAAAGGTCAATATTGAGATTCTTTTAATAGGAGCAAGAAACTAGAAAGATACATGTAGTCATCAGGGAGATAATACATTGATCACAGAAGGAAGCTATGATTTAGGAGAAGGAGGAAGGCATCAACATTACAATGCCAGTGGAAACTGAAATCTTAAAAAGTAGATTTGAAAAAGCAAAACCTGTTAGCCAGACCTTGAGGAGAGAGAACAAAGCTAAGAGAAAAGACAAGAAGCATTAAATAGTTTTGATTATATATCCCAAGAATTAGGGAACCCAAGAAAATGGTAGGCCTATTACAGATGAATTAAAAATCGTATTCAAAAATCTATAGTACATTATCCACTCTTATTTTCTCCTTTGAGAGAATATAATCATAATCAAAGTATATACATACATATACACATACACATACACAGACACATACACATACATATACCCATGAAGTTAATAGGAACCTGAGGCAGGGCAATACAATCTGTAGTTAATTTTACCTTGAAGAATAAACTCCCTGGCTGAGTTTGGAAGGAGACTGTGCTGCAAATAAAGAATGGTCTCATGAAAAGGAAAAATCTCACCTGTGAACAATAAGATAACTCCAGTTTGCGCATTCAAAAATGGGTTCATTGGTAGCAATGCCATGCAAATGCTTTTTATTGACTTAGTAACCCTGCTGATAAATATCAGTATTTAGCAGCAAACCATTTCATTGCATGTCTCCACATTCTCTCTGGTCTAATTCATCACTGAGAATTAGAAATGAGTGCAAGAAATCACTCTGGATCTGGTAAAGAGAGAAGCTCCCTTTCCTGGTGGCATTCTGTGGAGGGGAAGTAGCAAGCAAGAACTTGGCAATTTTAATATCTTTTTAACTTTTTGAAGCAAATGTATTACTAAGGCTTCCAGTTTCATACTCTTAGCTGAATTTGGGGGATGGAAAATCTAGAGCAATACTCAGGGTAGAAGACTTTTAGCATAATCCAAGTAGAGATCTGGGACTATGAAGGAAGTATTGGAAATCAAGATTCAAAATGCATTTTAAAGTGAATAAAATAAGTTAGAGAATGGAATTGGAGTTACATCTAAGGAAAGAAGATTTGTAAATAAGGGACTGGATATGACAACTTAGGAGTCTTCTACAAAGGTAAAATTCTGGAATAGGCTCAGTTTTTTCATCTTTTTCAACCCTAACCAACTAGTCCTGCCTGCTTTGAGCCCTTAGTTTGAGAAGGATTTTAGGTCCACAGCTGGTCTCTCTAAGAAAACTGGTTGATTGACAATGTCAATCATGCAATCTACAGGCATGAGTGGCATCAAAGATTCAAAATGAGAAATATAGATAGTGTTGAGCTACAGGGAAAGGAAGTAGAGTGGGAGATCTATATGAACAAAAAGACTCATCATTGCCTAGAGCTAAGATGAAAAGGAGCTGGGCCACAAATTGGGCTAGGCCACAAATAGAAACTTGGAAAGCAATTCAGTGAAGTACAGTATCATAGGAACCAGAAGAGGGAAGAAAGCCATAATGAGTTTTGTAGCCAACATGGGATCATTCTGTAAAGCCTTAAGAATGAGGATGAGAAAAATCCTGAAACTAGGCAATGACAAGGTTAACACCTTGGGAAAGATCGTGTTATTTCAGGGGGTGATGAAGTGAATCACAGTGAAGAATTATAGTAAATTTTTATGTATCACACAATTACAGTATTATTAAATCACCTCTCAGCCTCCACTTTCTAGGATACTTTATCACTGTATATTACTAAAATCAGATCATTAGTTTGAATAATGCAAACTCATGAGAAAAGTACTGTATGGTCTAATTTTTAAAAATTAAATAAGAATTTTTTCTATACTTGTGTTAAAATTATTGTTTGGAGCTCATATAAATATAATGCTAATAGATATTATTAATTTTTATTCTAAAACTAACTTAAATTCACAATAAGTAACCCAAATCCTATTGCAGAACTTTCTTAAAACATATTCACCATTATGCAGATTCAGCTATGTGTTCTTAGAGTCTTTAGCGCAACAGAAGAGCTCATCAATGATCCTTTTTAGTTACCTGTCTTGACTTACAGATGCACCTGGCTAACAAAAAGCCATTCAGGCAAAGAAGTCCTCATTTCCTATAAAGCAACGTTGAAGTGTTTGCTGCTATATCCTTGTTCAGTTAAGAAATAGAAGTTGATCGTGCACACTGGCCCTTTAATGCCACTGGCATTCTGGCTCATTAACACCCTGTAGAAGTCAGAACCCAGCAGCTGAGAGGATGGGATCGCTGGCAGTTGGAAGCATGATGGAGGTATAAGCTAGCCTGGCCTCTGGACAGGTAAGTGACAGAGAACTTGAAGAAAGAAAGAAATGTTCAGCTTCTTGGGGAGCAGGGACAGGGTGAAACGGCAGTTTATAAGAAGATTGAGTTAAAATAACAGGATATTTTTATTTAAACATTTTAAAACGATATTTATTGATAAAGGGAAAGAAATCCAAAACCAAATCTTGCTACTTGAAAGTTTACCATTATCCAAATAACTTAATTTTTAGTATCCCAGATAAGATTAAATCAGTTAATTAGGACTTAGAGCACCCCCAGATTTTTAAATTGGCTATGAGCCAATTAAACTTATAAAGTAAATTGGAGAAATGGTCATAAAAATTCCATTTTTTAGAAAAAACTTGACAAATAAAGGGTAATCTATAATTGTCATTATATTTATTAAATAGCACTGGGAAGGGATTTTGGTATTCAGTAATATTTGGCAAACTGTTTACTCTTTTTTATTTAAAGATATAAAAAATAAGAGTTCATCACTAAAGAAGTATCCAGATAATGTAATTATTGTGATGTGCTAAAAATTGGAATCATCTAGACAGCAAAATAAGCTTCATCATGTCCATCAGTGGCCATACTCAGAAGAGCAACAAAAGGCATTTTCCATTGGAATCTCTTTTAATGCCACAAGTTCCTCGTAGCAACTACTTGCACCTCCAGGAAGAGAAGCAAAGACTACAACTAAAGAAGTTCCTCCTTAACAGGATGTTTCTAGTGGCCACCATACAAGCAAACATGGAGAAAAAAGAAATTGCTGAATACTATGAACAGACATTCCAGTCCATTTTGAGACACCATTTGGGAGAAGTTGTGACGGGATTGTTGCTCATCTACCCCACTACCATCCTGCACATCCTTGAGTCCTCCAATGGAACTCTCTTCCATATTCTTTTAGACTACCTTGACCATGAAAGAAATGATGCAGAATTTTTGGTCCAAAAAATGAAAATTATAGTCATTTCTCATAACATCCCAACAAGGCTGTTCATGCAATGGCATGTTTCAGTAATAAGAGTGCCAGTTATGTATCTTGATGATGTGACACAGTCAGAGTCATTACAAGAGGTCATCGCTGAATTTCTCACCCAGACTCATAAACTGGCACTCCACTTTTTTAAGACAGTTAAAGTGGGCACTAAAGGACCAGGTGATAACTTGCACCAAGTTGCACCTGACCTACTCCTACCAGAACAAATCATAAAGTATTTGGGAAATTCTGAAGAATTCTTGGACCCAGAAACCTTCATAAGCATGTATAATAAACCTATCCATGTCACTTCGGATTCTGAAGTGGTATGGCCTGCTCCTTCCCATTTCTAAGACTGAGAGATGGTGTAGTCAGATCTCTTAAGGAATTTGTGCCACCTAAAATAAAAGGAAATATTTCTAAAGTTACATTTTTTCTGGATCATTTTTAATATATACATATCATGTTAGTCTTTTTTTCTGTAAAGTTTTACTAACATTTCCTTCTAATCAAGAGTATTTAAAATAAATATTTCCTTTTTCTTTCCTTCAAATGAATTGAAGAAGGTATTAGATGCCTCTTATCTCTTTTTAATGTACTTTTATTGGTGCATTGTAATTATACACTATAATGAGGCTCAGAGTGATAGAAACACACATTCACACAGCACTTGGTGTGTTTCCCTCCAGACCCTACCCCACTTCTATACATATTATTGTAATTGGCATTAATAACTTTATATATGCACACAGCATTATTTAAACTGTTTCCTTCTTCCAGTCTCTTTTTCCCCTTCCCACTTTCCTCCCCAAGTCCCTTTTCATTATTCTACTTGTATCTTTCTTCATTTATCTAAAGTCCCTCTTGTAGCTAGGCATGATGGTGCATGCCTGTAATTCCAGTACTTGGGAGGATGAGACAGGAGTAGCACAAGTTCATAGCCAGCCTCAGTAACTTAGTGAGGCTGTCAGAAACTTAGCAAAATCCTGATTGTAAATAAAAATTAAAAAGCAATAGGGCTGGGGATGTAGCTCAAAGGTAGAATGCCCATGGGTTCAATCCCCAGCACCACAAAAAAAAGTTAAAAAGTCCCCTTTGCTTTTCAATTTTTCTCTAGCCTCCACATATAAGAGCAAACATATGACCATTTTCTGAGACTGGCTAATCTCACTTAGCTCTAATATTCTCTAATTTCATCCATTTCTCTGCAAATGACATAACTTTGTTCTTCTTTATGGCTGAGTAAAATTTCATTGGGTGCGCATACCACAGTTTTGGATTCCATTCATCTGTTGAGTAAATTATTTAAAGTAAGCTGTGCTAAACATAAAAATGTATCTATTTGTTCTGATACTAAATTCAATATATTTAATGTGGCTAGGTTTAATAAGTTCATAAGTTTCATCGTTTTCATGAAACTACTTAATTTCTTAATAGAAATGTATGTGGAAAAGGACAAACAACTCAGATTCTCATTTGCTCTCTCACTGGTTAATGAGAATCCTTCCCAACATAGTAAAAGTGCAGTGTTCTGGGGGTTGAATTGCTTATAAACTAAAGCAGAGGCAAGCAGGTATAAAACTAATTATGATATGGCATGATAAATATAATGTGATGATTACAGTAGTATGGGCGGTAGAAAGCACTTTGAGAGCACATTGAGGGAGTAATCATGACAGCATTCAGAAAACAAAGACTAGTCTTTGAAAATAGTTCTAAACCTCACATACTCTGGCCTATATAATCGATAATAATGGAACCATTATAAAACTAAAGAATGCAACAGATTTTGAACTGACTAGAAAATATCTTGAGATGGCATCATATTCCTTTATGCAACATAATTTATTGAACACTCTTCTATATGACAGAAAATTGTAAGGCACTAGAAATATGGCAGGATACACAGAAGCCATTATTCCTGCCCACTGTAAAACTTATTCCTAAATGATTCCACATAAGGCAAACAAATTGGTTATTTTCTCAATTTACTTCCTATCAAGCAATTTGATAGAAAATGAATAAATGTTTATTGGATCAGATAGAATTTCTTTAGAATTGTGAATTTTGTTTGGAAACAGCATTTTCAAAAGTTAGCTACTGCATAGAAGTGAAGTTTATGGATGAAAATTATATAACATATAACAAATTATAGTACATTGTATTTTCAAAAATGGCTACTCCAATATATCTAGTTATACATTCTCTTTTTACAGCTACTCCAATATATCCAATCAGGTGACTCCAATATATCCAATCCTACATGCTCCTTTTACAACACAATCTTCACATTTCTCCTTTTTCCTTTTTATGTGGAAAAAGTCCCTACCCTTGAAATCGTGCAGACTTTTGACTGCCTTGGCCAACAGAGTATAACAGGCACAATTCTATATGACCTTCCAGGGTGGGTCATAAAAATGCCCTGCACTTTGCTCACTTGAATTCTAGCTTCTAGAACCTAACTCTATGCTATGTTAAATCTAAGCAGTTTTCAGTTGGCATTCCTAAAGAGGTGCCAGGCAACAACCAGTATCACCCAGTAGACAGGTGAGTAAGATTTCAGGTAATTCCAGACTCTAGCCTTCCAAGTAGCCCTGGTTTTCAAGTCAGTCCAGCTGACACTGTGTGGAATAGAGTTGAGCTCTTCCCACCGAGTCACAGAGTCCTGCTTAAATAACATATGTGTGAACAACAGAAGTGACCGCTATTGATTTAAGCCACTAAGTTTTGGGTGGATGATTATGCAACAGCTTGGAACAATTATATTTGTGTGTGTGTGTCTATATATACACACATATATGTGTAGATATTTTTCATCATGTATTATTATTCATTTATTTATTGGACATCCACTAGTAAATATTTACTTGTAGGCCAATCACTGTGCTAATACTGGATTTGCAAAGCAGTAAAATGTATAACCACCATGCTGCCTAGTATAAATCCCGTATTGATCTATAATAAATTCTGGTACTAGAAATACTGTTAGAAAACTAACTTCTTAATTCAAAGAAAACCATTAACAATCAATCATTTTTGGAGGAAGTTATGGAACATATCTAAGTGATAATATTGCTGATTTACTTAGCTTGCTGCAGTTTTTAAAGAATTCATGAAGTCTCTACTCAGAAAATAAACACATAGTGACCATAAACAAAGTTACTTACTTATTTATTAATCTTAATGTACACACTAAAATGAATTTATTCAAGTGAAATTTATCCTTTACCAAGTGTGGTGTGCATCTATGTTCCTATCACTCCATATCTCATTATGATGTATAATTGTAATGCACCAGTAAAATATTTCAAATCACTTTAGGAATATTTATGCTTATACTATAATAACATCATTGCTAAAACATTTTATAACTCTTTTAAGGCAACTGAATGAAGTTTATCATGAGAAGGAGCTTAAATATTTTAGTTACATCTAATTTTTGATCATCAAATAATACATACTCCAACTTGATTAGACTTTAGCATTCAATCTTTATTTGTAGAAATCATTGTTTTTAAATATAAAGCTTATGTACAAAAGAAGATATACTGTCATTAACATATTGGAAAGAGTATCACACACTGTGTTAGCATCCATCATTATGACCAAAATACCTGACATACGTTAAAGGAGGAAAGATTTATTTTGGCTCATGTTTACAGAGGTTTCTGTCCATGGTCTGCTGACTCCATTTACTTTAGGCCTGAAGTGAGGCAGGGTGAAAGGAGGGAGGATGTGGTGGAAGAAGGCTGCTCAACTCATGTTAGCGGGGAAACAGAGAGACTGAATGAACAAGGAGAGAGGGATAAGATATACCTTTCCAGGGCATGTACCTGGAGGCCTACTTCCTCCAACTAGACTCCACCTCCTACAGTTTCTACCACCTGCCAATAATCCATCCCAAATTTTAATCTATCAAATGGACTAATCCACGGATGAGGTGAGAGTCCCCTTGATCCAGTCATTTCCAAAAAGCCCCATCTCTGAACATCGCTGATTGGGAGCCAAAGCTTTGGTCTTGGGAGACATTTCGGATCCACACCATAACATACCACCTCGAAGGTAAAGCACAGGTTGTTCTCAATAACAAATGCATTATTGAGATAATTGTGTAGCTTACTAATAAGATGTGAAAAGAAGACTCGTTTAGTTGAGTATGTTGTGAGTAGAGTTGATAAAATTCAGAATCTTCTATTCAGCACTTGCAAATATAATTTAGCTTGATAAAGCCCCAAAATGTGAATCATTCAACCTTAGCAAAACTCGTAAGGTAGTTTTCAACTCAATAAAAGTTTTATTTCCTTAGAATAAAACATTATATAAGGCAAGAGTACAGAACTTAACCCAATCACACAAACAAATATTTAACATTGCAAACATATAACACTTCATATTCACATAACAATGAATATAGAACATATTCTCATATATATTCATGAGCACAGAATGTTCACAGTATGACCATCACCAGTTAATCCTTTTGTTTTTTTCTGTATACTTTATATTAGACTCCCCTTTTGAGAACCTATGCCTGCTTCAGAGTTGACTGAAGACTTTCAGAAAGATTATAGATTTTTTGAAGAATAAATGAAATAATATTTGAAAGGGAAAACTATCCTTGGATGAATTACAAAATTCTACTATCTTCATTTTAATAGAAGACATCTCTGGATTTCTTCATGGAGCATTATTATTTAATCCAAATAGATTGTGATGACCATTTATTTTATTATAACTTTAGCAAAAAAAAAAAAAAAAGCCACATTTCAGTTAAGTTAAACCTACCTCTAGCAGTAGACTACCCCCAGTTTACCTTAGGAAATGGGAATGAGACAGCATTTTACCTACTTTATATAGTATACTTTCAGATTCTTTCATATTGTATTAAATGATTTAATGTAGAATTAGAGTTCTCCCCCTTGTGGTCGATTATTGAAATTTCCAGATTACCAGCCAATAGCATATATAAAAATATAGTGCATAGATCTTAAAAGTATACAGAAAGAAGAGATAAAGCACCTTTCAGCTAAGTTACTCCCATGTTCTGCAGGTAAGAGTCTAAAACCTAAAGACATTAAAGTGTTCTACCAAAAGCAAAAGCAAGTATTGATAGCAATAGCCTCTGTTTCACTTAATTATATCAATTATACAAATCTTGATTCCTTGATAAGTAATCTATTTAAAGAAAATTATTCCTGTCAACTCAATTTTTCTCATTATTTCAGAGTTGTTAATCCTGTAATGGGTTTGTGTTAATATCCAAGAAAAAATTTATCCTAACTGGTCCAATGTCAGGTTGCTGTATAAAAAAGTAATCTTTATCACTATTCTCTGTGTTTTCTCATTTTTTGAAAACTAAATTCAATAATTATCTAATTATTTGCTTAATGTTAATTTGTAACAGTGGTTGGATTCTAGATTCATTCTAAGTACTCTTGCTAGAATACTCCTATGCAGGCATAAACTTATTTTTTTTTATAATTTAGACAAAATATATTTGATTTATTTATTTATCTTTATTTATTTATTTTTAATTGGTGCATTGTAATCATACATCTTTGTAATATATTTGATTTAATCACAAGTAGCTGCAAAGTTAGACAAAAAAAGGATTCCTTTTTAACTGAATTAAAGTATTTACATAATTGGTTCACTTGTAATTTTCAGTGAAAAGGATCGTCTTAAACCCAAGAAGGAGAAGAAAGTGAATAATCATGTTTAAAAAATGTTTATTGTGTAACTATTTTGCTTTCATCCCTGTTTAGGTCTTGAATGCCAGGGCCAAAAATACAAGGCTCATGTTTTCAAAGAGCATGTCTTCTACAAGAGGGAATAAAAAAGAGAGAGAGAGAGAGAGAGAGAGAGAGAGAGAGAGAGAGAGAGAGAGAGGGAAAGTAAGTTTCAGATATTCTTATGTTCTCCAAAGGAAAAGAAGTCTCAACACTGACAATGACTAATGGGTCATTATATTCAGTGGTCAAAGAAGATCAAGGAAAGTAAGTACTTTCCAAACTGAGACCTGAATGAGAAGAGCCATCCATGTCAAGATAGAATGTTAAAGATCATAACATTCTAGAAAAGAGGACAGCAAATGCAAAAGCCCTGGGACAGGAACAACCTTGGAATGGTTGTAGAAAAGAAAGAAAACCAGAGTGGGTAGAGTAATGGAATGAAGAGGAAAACATGGTTGGAGAGGGTGGCCAGGGATATAAGGTGTAGGGATTTATGATCTTAGTTAAGATCTGGATTTAATTCTAAGTATTTTTGTCATTACTCAGCAGACCTCTCTTGTGCTTTCATTTTTATGAAGCACCCTCAAGTAGTTACACTGCATGCCCACAGGAATCGCTCTCTCTCTTACCAAAATCTAAACTCTCCAGTTTTATCCACATCATACCTTATTCTATTCTAATTTGGAAGAATAGCAAGAATACAATGTGGAAGGGATTCTGTTGAACTTTTATATTTATATATATATTACTATACACAGAACCAAAAGCCAAGGACAAGAATTCATTCCAATTTACATATATATATAAATATATATGCAAATATATACCTAGATACATAGATGATAGATGATAGATAGATAGATAAATAGAGTATAATAAGTTTCTTTTACAAAAGATATCTTGGGATATTTTACTTTTTTAATTTTTCACTTTTTATTCTGTGCAATTAACATACATTTTTTGGTTTTGTTTTTTGTTTGTTTGTTTGTTTTTTTAATGCGGTACTGGGGATTGAACCTAGGGGCTCAATAATGGGCTACATCCCAAGTCCTATTTTTTATTCTTTATTTTTGAAACAGGGTTTCACTAAGTTGCAGAGAGCCTCACTAAATAGCGGAGGCTGACTGCAAACCTGGATCCTCCAGTCTCAGCCTCCGAAGTACTGAGATTACAAAAGTGCATCACCACGCCAAGCTCAGCAAGTAACATTTCTTGACTGCATATTTTGTTTCAGCCAAAATGAAATAGAAAAAAATAAAAAGAACATTTAAATGAGATGGATGTCCTTTACCATGTACAGTCTCTATTACTAAGTCATTATGTGACCTTGAACAATAATTTGTTTCTTTGGGAGCCTCTACTCATCTACATTGGAGAATTTGTGAACTTCATAATGAAATCCCTGAACTGTTAACCAAAACCGAACCTGTAAGGAAATACTATGTAGGTTTATATAACCAGGTAGATGATGGATAGGCCCAAAATGTTTCTCTCAAAATATAGAATCCTAAAGTTTAAGTTAATGACTAACCCGCCATATCAGGGAGGGCAATAGTAACACTTTTCACACAATTAAAAAATCCATCCTGCTTGCATCTATTTTAGTACAGGGATGGATAGGAAACTGCAATAGCAGAAATCTACATATTAGATTAGGATACTTAAATAGTAAATTTGGTAGCATCATGGAGTCAAAAGAAACAATGAAGAGTGAGGCATTTTTAAAGTTGATGGGAAATCATTGAAGATAAGATTCAGGGCATAATATGATTTGTTTTGGTACTGAGTAGAAAATTGACTGGCAGGGAATACCTTGGTACAGCTGGTTTCCTTAGAAAACTGTTAAAAGTCTTTTAACAAGAGATACTGCACTAAATTAACCATGGAAGTTGATGTAATGGTACCAATCTGAGAGATAATTGGGAAGTAAATAAACAAAGGTTAAACATCTCAAAATATGTAAAATACATTTTGTTGTTTAAATGACAGACATTTTGTTTAACATGCAACAAGATAGTTCCATTCTTGAGATAGGAAACATAAAGAGTACTCAATTTATAGGAACAATTTTTGTTTGATATTTCTATTGTTGAAACCTCTATATATGCCCACATATATGTGTAATATAACATTAATTAAATCATAATATTCCCATTATTGATAGCTTTAGATGAAGTATAGAATATCTATAAAAATCTCATTATTTGTGGAAATGACTAGGTACTTATGTATTTCTGATATAAGGAAGAAACTTCTAGCAAAGAAGCTGAATTAAAGCAGTTTGATAACTAACATCTATAATACATAAAGAACTTAAAAATTTAACACTAAAAAATAACCCAATCAAAACATGGGCAATTCAATTGAATAGACACTTCTCAAAGAAGAACTATAAATGGCCAAAAAAACCCAAAACAAAACAAAAACAAAAAAAAATGAAAATGAAAAAATGTTCAACAACATTAACAATCAAGGAAATACAAATCAAAACTACATTGAGATTCCATCTAGCTCCTATTAGAATGTCAATCATCAAGAATTCAAACAATGTTATATGCTGACAAGGATGTGGGGAAATAGGAACTCATATACTGTTGGTAGGATTGAAAACTAATGGGAGTGTAAAGTAGTATAACCACTATGGAGGTCAGTATTAGGGTTTCTCAAAAGAGTAAGAATGGAAACACCATACGACCCAGGTTTACCACTCCACAGTATGTTTCTAGAAGAATTCAAGTCAGAATACTACAGTGATACATGCATATCCATGTTTATAGCAGCACAATTCACAGCAGCCAAATTATGGAACCAACCTAAGTGTCTATCAACAAATAAATGGATAAAGAAAAGGTAGTATATACACACAATGGAATTCTACTCAGCCATGAAGAAGTACAAAATTATGGTATTTTCAGGAAAATAGATAAATATAGGGAATATTATGCTAAGTGAGTTCAGCCAATCTCAGAAACTCAAGAGCTTTACATTTTCTCTCATATGTGGAAAAATAAGGAACAAAACCAGAAAATAAGAAACAAAAGGAACTTCAGATAAATGAGGAGAGACACTATTACAATAATAGGAAGGCATTGGAGGAGAGAAAAGGGAGGAGAAAAGGAGAGCTGATGAAGGCAATAGTACAAATAATGCTATGTCCATATATATAAAGGTATCACTACCAATCTCACTAACATGTACAGATAGGGGTGAGTAGCAAGGTGGGATCATACACCAAATGCTATGTGCATGTATGTCTATATCACTTTAAATTTTACTATGGTGTATAATTAGAATTCACCAATAGAACCATTTTAAAAAGTAATTTGGTAAGTTAAAATAAATAAAGCTAAATAAAAAGTTTTCCCAAAGATTATTCTGAATGTGATATGTCTACTACCACATTTCCCCATAATATTTGGAGCCATAACTAAAAATCAATCGTGCTTATTCAGTCTAATTCTTTCCCATAAGCAAATAAAAGTCATTCAAAACATTAATTCAAGAATTGTTCATCAATTGCCAAACTATGGAAGCAGTCAAGATGTCCATCAACAGATGAATGGAATACAAAACTATGGGATATGTACACAATGGAATTTTACTCAGCCATAAAGAACAAAATCACGTCATTTGAAGGGAGATTAGTCAGTCACAAAAAGTAAAAAATCGTATACTCTTCCTAATATGCAGAAGCTAGGGAGACAATGGGACATAAGCAGGACTCCAGACAAAGAAGGAGAAACCTTAGATGAGCAAAGAAAGTGACTTAACTGAAGGTGATTGGGGGGCACCCTAATGCACATGATGTACTTTCACAAACATATCAAAGTCAATCACTAAACTGAACTTGAGAAGGAGGGAGGGCAAGAGAGTGGGGAGGGAATTGGGAATTGAGAAAGGGTTAAATGAGAAATGTGCGCATGTATTCCTTTACCAGCTTGTACCTAACAAAGATGTATGATTACAATGCACCAAAAAAATAATAATAATAATTGTTCATCAATTACCTGAAATATTCATAGTCATGTGTTTAGGGCCACAGAAGAGAAAAGCACATAAAAGGGCCTGTAATTCATCCTCCAAATCTGTACTGAGACAAAATTCTACAGTGTCTTATAAAGACAGCAGAAATAGAAAAGGAGATACTTCAGATATATCCCCTGGTATATTATCTATTCCATAGGCAATGAAAATTTGATTTAAAAAAGTGGGCTTTGAGACACTATTACAATTGGTCACCAACCGCTTCTCTCAATTCATACTAGGAGAACATGACAGACATTTAATAATATTCACCATCACTGTTCAGTTGCTCTGCAGGTATCAAAGGCTGTCAGGCACTTTGGAAGAGTACACATGGAAGAGTACAGTCATGAGAAAAATAAACTTAATTTCTGCCTTAAAGAGCATGTAGCCTCTTTTTCTTCCACCCCAGACACATAAAAGGAAATTAAACAAACATAACAAATGTTGTCATACTGGCTATACAAGTTGCAGTGTTTTCCTAATTATAGTTGCAAGGATCAGGGGACATGTCTGAAGGAATAAAGATACAGGGATACATCTATATTCTAGTTAAGGGATGTTTTAAAACATAAAGACGGAAAGGATCACATTGTGTTGGAGAGACTAGAAGAACTTCAGAACCTGAAGTACAAAGGGGAATCAAGAGAGATGAGACTTATATACGAACATTTAAAGCCATATGAATATCATGAATTTATCTCAAGAAAAATGAAACTTTTATTTTAATGAGAGGAATGCTATGTTTGGTTATGCATTGTACATGGACCACTTTGAATTGGGAAAAAGAGATCGGAAGAAAACTAAGCAATTAGACTGGAGAGGTACACCAGTTAAGAAACAGTAATCAGGAAAAGAGATGATAGAAATCTGTACTGAGACAAAATTCTACAGTGTCTTATAAAGACAGCAGAAACAGAAAAGGAGATATGTCAGATATCTTGGCACTGGTCTAAAAGCAGAGGGTGTGAAGAAGAGGAAGGAGTTGAGGATGGCACACCTGCAGGTGAGGTGCATTTCCTGAAGTAGGGCCTGGAAGAGCTGTAGTTTAGGTTGTGCAAGAAAAGATGAGATGAGGTTTTCCATTCTAAACCTGCTGAAGTTGAGGTACCTGGGAACCATCAATGTGAAACTACTCAAAAGAGCGATCCATATATTGCCCAGAAGCTCAAGAGATGGATCTGACCTAGAAATGAAGATCTGAAAATCAGCTTATGGGTGGTGACTGGGACTCATTGGATGAATGGGATTCAGGAGTGGAGCTGTCACTCTGCACAAAAGAAAAAGAAAACGAGCAGACAAGAAAACCCAGCTCAAAACCACAAGAAAGTCCCGTGGCAGGAGAGGGTACTAGAAAGAAATCTAAGAAGATAATATTCAATGTAAACTGCACAGAAGCTGAGAAGCAAAGCAGATGCAGATGGTCCAGGGAAGACACAGGGAAAGAAGACTTCTTAAAGAAGGAAGAGCTCAACAGCATCAACTGTTGCCTCAAAGTCAAGTAAAAACCAGGCTAAGTATGTTTAATGACAGAAAGGTCATTGGTGACTTGGGAAGACCTTAGCCATGCAACATAGTGGAGGGTTATAGGAGCGGGCGACAGTAAAGTGAGAAAATGTGCAGTGAGAAAGTGGGACATGTATAGACAGTGATTCCAACAGCTTGGCCATTGGCAGTGAATTTGCAGCAATGGATTTAGGAATGTAAATGTCCCCTTTAAAATTCTAAACATTTTACTGAAGAGAAGACCACGAACCCTGTCCTGTTTCAAATGACAATGTGTAAGAGTCTTCTTTAAAGGTCTTTAAGCGACATTGTGTATAGCTCTGAAAAGGAATGGCCTCTCAGTAAGCATTTTTTTAGATAAGTAATTGCACAAATCTCTAGAAGAAACCTAGATCTGCAGATAGAAAGTTTAATATATGTCTTGGATTATATATGTCTTGTTTCCTTGGTCAAAATGTTATAGTTGATTGCAGATTATGTCATGTGCTTTATATACTTCATGAATCCACCACATTATGTTTGGACATTTTGCTCAGAAATCTGGCCCTTATCCAGGTCACTTCCTTCTTTGCCCAGTCAGGGCATGCTAGTAAATTGCAAATTACAATCAAATCTCAATTTTCCAAACTAATGACTTCAGAAAGCAATAATGCATAATCCAAAATGATGGTGAATTCATGAACCATTTATTTCTGTAATGTATATTCATTAAACTTGACTTTAAGTACATCTTATATGGCACTTACAATGATAAGACATTTTAACTGAAATTAATCAGGGGAACTTGGAAAGTTTTCCGACTTCTTTATTTCTACTTCCTACTACATTTGATTGTTTATGTCACCTTTTATTTTGAGGTTACACCTTAAAATAAACTAACATCTCACGTTTTCTTAAGTTAAATGAGGTAACTAAATTTCATCTGCTTCCAGGAGCACTCCCTTATTTTTGTAAGATTTATTAGTTATGTTTCTCTGTCTCTCTGAAAATCTTCATTAACAAAAGCAAAGATAATAGTAAAGGAACCCATTTGTTCACCACCTCCCTTCAACAATGACCCACATCTGTTTTAAGGTTTACTGATGGTTAAGAAATGACTATCGCCCCTCAAGTATACAACATATTAACAAAGCACACAGTCAAACTGGAGGAGCTTTTGATATTGTCTATTCCAGCCTAATAACTCAGTGAGAAAAGTGAAACAAGCAGAGACTTCCAAAATCACAGTACTAATTGATACAAAGGCAAGAGTTAGTTAGAGCTTATGTCTTATTTTTTCTGGTGAAATCAGACCTTTCACTGTCTTATTCTTGGTACAGAGTTTTTCAAAAATCTACATATTACTAGTTATTTTTCACAGTCTTATAGAACACAAACAACATGAAAACACATGAAGTTTTTAAAAGCTGACACATTAGCCACATAGTTTTTGGGTTCAACTTTTAGGGATGGAGGAGCTGAGTAATGAGCTATAAGACACACACACACACACACACACACACACACACACACACAAAAAGAGTTCTTATTTTGGATTTTATTAACCAGGGAATTATGCATATGTATCATCCAATATATTCAATATTATTTTTACGGGATCTTTTTTTTTTCTGTTCCTGTATTCCTTTTATCATATAAAGGGGAGGTAATTATCAATTTGCTATTTACATTTTGGGCCTTTTCATGCAAGTAGTAAATGTTTCTGTAACTAGAAAAGGTTTAGAACTTTCACTTAATATTGATTTGAAATGTTTGTGATGCTTTATCCAGGAGTTTTCTTGTACCTAAATACTGTTTTGTTGGATAATTCTTTTGAGGACTCGTCAACCATGCCTGTTGTTAAAGAGATTTACTCAGGGTACTGTATGATGTCAGAGGAGTTGGAAACCCACAGCTTACAGGTAGACACATTATATTAACAGAGGCATCTTTTCTTAGCTCTGGAACTTCCTAATTATTTCTGCTAATATTAACCAAATGACAGTTGAATAAGCACAAATAATTAGTTTACAGAAGACAATAAGATAATGTTTTCCCTTTGGTATTATTGAAGAGGCACCAAAATAACTCCTTGATGATAAGGATTTCAGTTGATTAACAGGAATAAAATATAAAATGCTTGCATAAGTAGAATTACATGAGTCCAGTCAGAATAGAATTATAGATGGATAGAAATACTAATATACATAAGTGCATATACGGTTTATGTACTTATGTGTGTGTAATATATGTGACTTTTTTTTTTTTTTTTTGGTGCTGGGGTTGACCGGGTTATTCTACCTCTGAGTTATACCTCTAGACCCTTTTCAGTTTTTCTTTTTAATTTTGAAACAGTGTTTCACTAAATTTCATATGCAACAGTATTAACCCAACAGAGAAACCAATTAAGATTCATTAAGCTTTTCCTGGCGAAGTGGGAAAACCAGGGTTTTAACTATCAAAGTTTAACAGTGCAGTACAAGAAAGTCTTTGTATAAGTAAAGCAGTCCATTTCCCCATCAATTGTTTCCTCCCTACTTCCATTCTGAAGACATTCTAATAGAAGCTTCCCATGAGCCTTTTTGAGAGTGTATCTTTCCATATCTACCTGTGCAGGCAACAAATTCTATGACCCTGTCATTTTTCTCTCTTCCTACCTCCCTTTCCCCTTCTGCACTAAGACTATTACTACTGCTGCACACATTCTCAGTAATAGGCAGTAATAGTTGTTATTTACCAGGAGTGGAGAAAGCCTATTTGTTTGGCAACAAATTATGAAGCTAAAGTAAGACACAGGGAAGAGTTATCTGGGAACAGCAGAGAAACAGATATATGTCAGTTCCCAATTCTATTTCCCAGCCCTGGTTGAGGACTGGTAGCATTTTCTACCCCTGAATCCTTCCAATCAATTCTTATTCACTTGTGTTTTGCTTTATTGTGTTTTGTTTTTCTCTCTTGAAGCAAGTGATTCCTAAGCAGCCTGGCATTTTTCTAAGCAATCTTATCATACAAAGTAGAATGTTTCACATTAGAAAATTCATGTCCATATCTCAGATTTTCTGCTGATTAACTGTGACCTTGAGAAAGTTGTTCAATGTCCGGGCCACAATTTTGTCACATGTAAGTTGAGTGATTCCCAAATATTAAAAGAGATAAACCATAAATGAAAACAACCCAACATTCCATAAATATTTTTTTAGTTAAACGGAGTTTGTAGTACAGTCTGTCTGCAGGTTTGTAGTCTCCCTGATGTAGTTATGACAATCAGCTTTGTGACAAAGACATAAGATGTTTTGGATACTGAGCAGCCTCCCAGGGAGACTTCAGGAATGTCGGGCCAATTAGCCAAGCTGTGATACATCATGCTTCTACAGCAACGATCCAGGAGTCTGAAAACATTCTAGAGTGTCTCCTAGCAGGATGAAGCACAGAGTAAGTCCTTAAGCAGGCTTTTGCTGCTGCTATTAATATCCTCTGGAAGAATCTGAGCTACCCTTTGATAAATGCCTAAATACCAATTCAGACAACTAGACCCTGGTCAGTTAATTAACTTTTATTAGTATGCATTATGAATGTTCTACTTATATTCTTCAATAATAATGTGAACATTAGAAAATTACTCCACCATTGTAATTAAATGGTTTAATATACTTAAGAAGGAATTTTATTATTATTTCAAAGAGCTCAAATTCTCAGAAGATGAAAATGGACTTATGTGTTGGTTTTATGGGGGGTTTTTTTGTTGGTTTTTTTTTTTTTTTTACCCATTATATGTTTCTAACAAGAAATCGGCTGCTTAATTATATATACTTAAAGGAATGAGGTAGTAATATCACTGTCTCTTGCCACCTGAAATACATAAATTGATTTTAATACTCATAGCTATGAACAGATTTAGTATATGACACAATAAGGGAAAACACACAATGATGAGGAAGCAGAGGATGAAATAATGCCTTCCTGTGAAGAGAGATCATTTGGGATTTTCAAATTATTTGTGGTTTATGTGAGATAAAACTGCTGAAAAGTGTTTACTTCATTTTTTAATTATTACAGATTTTTAGTGTCTTTGGGTCCTCAGTATGTCTATGTTTTGTACAATTGCTAATAATAAAAGTCTTTATCATTGTTTTCTTACTAAAGAAAAGGTCTAAACATTAGTTGATTATATCAACGTATCAACAGCTACTCAAATGAATATTTCTCAAATTTTTGTCTTTTAATTTTGTTTATGTGTGTGAGTATACAAATTTTACTTTACTTTGGTATTTACATTTCGAGTACTCTAAACAACTATGATTGGTAATGAATGAATGAATGAATGAATGAATGGCCAAACTAACAGTTTTATGGCGGGCCTACTAAGACGCTAGTGAAAGCCTAGTTTTAGCACAGTATGTCTGGAATATGGTACTTTCTACCTGTCAATATGGCTGGAAACTGGGCATTTGGGAGGTATTTGGTTGTCAAGCTTTACAGAAGACACCCACAGGAGTTCCTCATAGAAAAAGGAGGAGACACAGAGTGAGCAAGCCGTAAAACCTTGTTCCGCTTCTGGCCTCAGCGTTATAAAGCAGGGGAGTATTGGTGAGTTAACACTCTTTCAATAATTTCACAATGTTAATGTCCACAACCAACTCATGGCTTCTTGTTTAAAATGCATATTCCAGGCACCACCTCAGGCGTTTGGACTCCTTAGGTATAGTGTAGAGGCCTGAAATCTATAATTTAATCCCATTTGACAAAAACTGATGAAAATGAGTACTAAGGCCGTATTAACTTGATTTTATTAAAAGTCACTAATTTGACATCTCTATCATGTAATTTAGCAGTCTAATTCTCTGTCTTTATATTTCAGATTCAGAGAAAAGTGACACACAAAGAAAGTATTCACTTTGCAATTAAATCTGTCAACTTGTCTTCTCTCTAGAATATTCATGTGTGTGTATGTGTCTGTGTGTGTGTGTGTGTGTGTGTGTGTGTGTTTCTAAGAGATTGAACTCAGAGGCATTCTACCTCTGAGCTACACCCTCAGCCCTATTTAATTTTGAATTTTGAAACAGGATCTTGCCAAGTTGCTGAGAGCCTCACTAAGTTGCTGAGGCTGGCCTCGAACCTGTGATCTTCCTGTATCAGCTTCTCAAGAACTGGGATTAAAGGCATGCACCACTACACCCAGATTAGAATATTCATAAATTTTAAGCTCCAGTTTTTAAAAGCCTAGCTAGTGATAGATGAGTAGAAAGATCAGAAATGGACATTTATCACACATATGCATTTGTCTAATGTGCATTTTCTATGCGAGCCTGTAAATTACATTGAAGCAGAAAACATGGGTACCTCATACACATCAGTAGCTCTGCCAGCTAGCATAATGCCAAAGATCAAAAGATGCTTCCTATTCAGGAAGAGGCTGACATTCCTTGGCAGGAGATAGGAATGGTAAGAGAGGTGCAGGGCAAGGAGAGTTTCAGAATAATAGCACCCATAGATGTCCACAGTCTAATTCTCAGAATGCTATCTTCCATATTAAGAAGGACTTTACTGCCAGTTGTGGTAGTGTATGCCTGTAATTTCAGTACTTGGGAGGTAGAGACAGAAGGATCCCAGGTTAGAGGCCAACATCAGAAACACAGTGAGACCCAGTTTCAAAATAATAAAGTAGAACTGGGGGTCTAGCTCAGAGGTAGAATTTCCCTGTATTCAATGCTTGATCAGAAAAAAAGAAAAAGAGAGAGAGAGAGAGAGAAAGAGAGAGAGAGAGAGAGAGAGAGAGAGAGAGAGGATTTTACAGATGAGTTAAACTAAGAACCTTAAAATGAGGAAATTATTCCAGATTATCTAGGTAGCATAATCTAATCACTGAGATCTTTAAAACAAATAATTGTTTCCAAAAGCAGAGAATCACAGAAATGGCAGCATGAGGAGAGCTGAGAGCTTGCAGGCTTTGAAATTGGACATAGGTAGCCATGAGCCAAGGAATGCAGGAAATTTCTAGAAGATGGAAAATGCAAAGCAAGCCTCCAGAAAGGATGACAGCTCTATGGATGATTTGGCTTTAGGACATGTGGACATCTGGCTTGCAGAACTGAAAGATAATAAATAAGCCGTGTGTGTGTGTGTGTGTGTGTGTGTGTGTGTGTGTGTGTGTGTGAACCCAGGGGCACTCTGCCTCTGAGGTATACCTCCAGTCCCATTTTATTTTTTATTTTGAAACAGGGTTTCACTAAATTGCAGAGGGCCTCATTAAGTTGCTGAGGCTTACTATGAACCTGTGATCCTCCCTTCTCAGTCTCCCAAGTACTGGGATTACAAGCCTGTCCCACCAGGCCTGGCTAATATGTTTCATTTTAAGTTACTAAACTTGTGGTGATTTGTTACAGTACCAATAAGAAACTAATATATCAGATCCGGGTCAAATAAAAATGTTGCTTCCCACCCATTAGCTTTCTATAGATATAGGTATTTATAGATATACTACGTACACCCCCCCCACACACACAATAAATATACATATTTAGTGTATTTTATTTTATATAACTACTTTATATAAAGTAGTTATATAAAATAAAATAATTTCTTCCATTCATTAGTCCCTTCCCTCTGAGCTCCTGCAATCTTACAGTAAATGGTATAAGTGCAGTGCCAGGTATCTGTCTGTTGGCAATCAGTTCTATTGTCACCCTTCCTACTCTCCTCTGGGATTGAAAGTCTGTAAACTCCCGGCTGGAAGCCTGTAAAGTGCATATCCAGAGCCTTTTGCCAGCTGTTCTCTGGTTGGGCCTGCCAAAGGAAACCCTTAGAGGGGAATGACAGTTAGGGGGAAGAGAAGCAGCCATGATTTCCTTGCTTTTCCTTCTGGCCCCATCTGCCTTAGCATTTTAGGACTCATGGGTGCAGGTAGTGGCCTCCGCTATAGCAGCACAACAGGGCTGAGGCCAGCAACTGGAGGCACCAACAGCTCGGTAGCCAGTCCATGAGCTCTCACATGGATGGTGAGCTCTCGCCTGCCTCCAGAGCATAGTGTGGGGGTTCCAGGGCTATGGTACCACCACTACTACCACCATAGTGCAGACTTGCAGAGTCCAGAGGATACCACCCTCCTCTTCCTTCCTCCAGCTCTGAGGCCTAGTGACTTCCCAGCAGTTAGTAATCTTTGGGTAAATAGCCCCTTCCCTTTTTCCCCCCTCAGGTTTTTGAACACTATATACAAATATATATATTTGTATCCCTTCCATTTGGAAGCCTGAGAATGATTTGTTATCCTAACTAGACATCAATACAAATGGTTTTGCAACATGCAGTGCCAAATGATACGCATTGATTAGATACTTTCTTATGAGGTAAGAACAGAATGCATGTGTATAAAAGACCATGTCTACAGTGTTCAATTTAATATTTGCTCATATGTAAGTATAACATATACAGCCTTAGTCATATAATATTTTCTCGTTTCAAATAATTTACTGTGTAAATAGGTTTTAGTTGGGGGAAGAAAGTGAATGGTTGGGGCGGAGGAGGGATGCTGATTGTTGATTAGAGAATTTCCAAAGGCAGTGGAAGACATTTAGACACAGTAATGAGGCTGGATGCTTACCAGCACAGAGACAGTAGTTTTAGATTAAAAATCTATCCCTATTGAAAAGAGTAGGGGAAATCCTTTCTCATGGCAGCAAGATCATAAAAACAACTAATCTACTTCACTCAAACTGCTCTGCTGAAAACACCAAGAAAAATAGAAAAGCCTCTTCAAATGTATCATTGCCTTGAATTAAAGCTGTATCAGGAATGTGGGGCACATGGAGCATTGCCATTATGAAAGTTGTGAAAACACCAGGCTGCTATTTGCAACACTTGTGTTAAACAGAATGCTAGCTGGCCCCCATGCCGGCTCTTCTCTTCCCAAGAAAACACAGCCACAGTAAAGATCAGCCTTATAGGACCATCCAAACAGCAAAGATTTCAAGCATTTGATATAAAAGCATCAATTTCCCAGTCAGTGCGAGGAACATTTTTAGGGGTGTTGGAAACCTTTTTTTAACAAAACATTCTGACTCTGACAGAAGTAACCACTGGCTACCTTTCATTGTTCAATAACTATGTGCCAGACACTGTGATAAGCAATTAAAACTCATTAGGTCACATCTTATAAGGACCCCATAAGACAGGACTATCCCGAGGCTCAGGAATAGCCTGAGGCTCATAATGGTGCAACTGTCAGACAGCTGGTTAGAGCTGGTGTGGAAGGTTCAATCACTTCAGTTGAACTCTGAAATCGGTACCCTCAAGCACTTCTAAGTACTTAGCACAAGAAAGGAAAAGTGCCATGCTCCCACTGTAAAACTGGAAGAATAGGTGTGGGGGTAAATGCATAAAATAAGGCAAACTAGAGTCATGTGCTACAGAATGATGTTTCAGTTAATGATGGACCACATGTATGATGGTCTCATAAGAGTACAATGCAGCTGTGTACAGCTCTACAAAGCCCACCTTCTTTTTTATATATACTTTTATTGGTGCATTGTAGTCTCACATCATAATGTAGTTCAGAGTGATAGTGACCTACATGTACACAGCACGTGGTGAGCTTCACCCTGGCTCCCTTCCCATTCCCTCCCCTTCCCCATGCATGATGCAAAGTTAATTTTCAATTCCTTTTTCCATATAAGAAAGAGACTATCATAAACTCACTACACAAATAATTACATCAATGAATGAGTTCTTGTATATATATATATTTTTTTTTTTCTTGTTCTGGAGATTGAGCCCAGGGACTTTCTACCTCTGAGCTCCACCCCCAGCCCTTTTTATTTATGTATGTATGTATTTATTTATTTTTTGAAACTGGGTCTTACTAAATTGCTGAGGACCTCCCTAATGTTGCTTAGGCTGGCCTCAAACCTGAAATCCTGCTATCTCAGCCTCCCAAGTACTGAGATTATAGCATGTACCACCACATCTGACTTCTTGTTTATAAATTATTTCTGATTTTTTTGTAATAATAATAATAACAAAAAAGTCATAGTTAACCTAGGTAATTTGGCACAATTGACAGGAAGTAACTAGATCTAATAGGACAGCAGACAATAGGGTGTTCAGTTCTATAGTGGGATTTAAAGATGTATGTCTATCTCTCTGAGATGATGGATTTATGTCCTTGTTTCTTGGCCAACAGGGTCCTGTATGGTTGGCCCTTCCCTGCCAGGCCAGCCTTGCCTTGCAGTCCCTCAGCCCATCCCCACATCCCGGGCTTGGGAGTGATTCTTGAGTCCTCCTTCAGGGCTCTGTGCCAGGATAACTCCTCATTCTTCATGCTTCACATTGGCCATCATTTACTTGGGAAATTTTCTGCAATTCTAGGACTAGGTGGAGTTACCCTGCTATATCAATAACTTTTTCTTCACAAGAACTTGTAGATTTATACAATACTATGGGATGAAAATCGGCTTATTAACTACCTTCACTCCCTGCCTGTGTCTCCACTAAGACAGATAGACAGACACAGTCTGTTGTGTCGGCTCCTCTCTCACCAGCACCTGGCACAGTGCTCAGCATTCAGTAAGCAAGGATCTCGAAATTATTTGTGAAAACTTGGGATCTGAACTCTGTCAGTTTTGAAGCAGAGCCATAACTGCTCTGAGGATGTTCCCCCAGGAACTTGGGGTGACCGGTGGATATCGTTCAAGGAGGACAGCACCGAGTTCTCCCAGCCAACGCCCTCCCCCTCAAGTCCTCGTCTTTCTTCAATTCCCTGTCTTTGTGGTTTCCACATTCCAGGTGGGGGGGGGGCTAAATCTCCAGAGCAGAATTGTAAATCAAAACTCATCTTCAGTGCTACCATCTCATACTTCCATTGTCCCTGTCAATGGTCCCTCTTCTTTTCTTTTGGGAATATAACTCCTGAGGAGTTAGATTAAGAGGAAAATCTTTTCTAGACCCTACATTTACCCTGAAGAGGAAATAAAAAGCAGGATGAACAGGCATTCCTTGGGCATATTTGCATTTAGTAGTGTCTAAACATCTGGCACTGACCACCAGGCATGGAGGATTCTCCACAAAATAGACATAGGAATATCTCTATGGAGGGCAATCAAATGTTTCTGCCTCCTCACCCACAAATCCCTAAGGAAAAAGGGACAGGAGGCCATCAAACCACATGAAACCCAGTCAAGTTCCCTGTAGGTTCAACATGTACACCATTCCTTAGACCATAGTAGATGCTACTTTTGGTGCTGGCCTGTAGGGGTCATCCCACAAACAGACCAATAAGATTATACATGCACTGCCTCTGATTGCTATCATCCCTTTAGTTTCATGCAAACAAATGAAGTTAAGAAAAAAAATCTAAAAACATCCATATAAAGACAGAACCAAAAGCATAACATTGAAAAGTCTACACATAAAAGTTTAGAAGTCTCTATATCTAAATTCATTTTAAACTCAGATCTAAGTATTCAGTGCCATGGACCAATTGAACAATACCAGGGATAGCTATCTCAGTGTATCCAATTCATATGTGCCCCCAACCACCCTGTTTTTATTATTTTTGTTTTTTGTTTTGTTTTAGCCAAAGGAGTTTAGTCACTTACTGAAGTTTGTAAGGTAGTATTACTTCTTGAGATTATTTGGTTCATGAGAAATTTGTCTTCCCATGGGGTTTATCTTTCAGTTTTGCTAGACAGCCAGCAAATAACTGGCACTTGGTAAATACTTACCAAATACATGAATATACGATTGACTGAATGACTTTGCTAAATTGAAACGTTCTTTTGTTTTCAATTCTAGAAATCTTTGGTTTCCCCCAGACCAGCCTTCCATATCCAGTTTCTGCCCCACCGGCTGGCTAATTCCCACTGGACTCAGTTCAAAGTGGGGTTCCCCCGACTTGGACACTTATCTCAAGGGGAAACTATTCATGCTTCCTTGAGCTCAACCTCTCACGTGCTCCTGACAGCTGAGCTCCCAAAGTCACCTTAACATTTTCTATAAAAACTGCAAACACGGAGTGAAACTAATATATAATCAATGCCTAATGATGGAATTAACTGGCAGTGTGTCAGATCACTAATTGAGTTACTCCAAGTAAGATGCATGCATTTTAACTATGTTTTTGAAACAGCTTACTTCTCATAGTGGTCTTCAAATCAGAACCTCCAGAGCTTATGCCTAATGCACAGTCCATCTCAGACACAGCACAACAGGAAGACCATTCATCATTCAAGATTTTCCTCCCACCTTTAGACAAAGTAGTTCTGCTTATGTCTATTTTTCCTGGACCCTGGAATTTCCTTTAAATAAAAGATATAGTAGCTTTAAAAAAAAGCTGAAAAACACTAGTCAAATAGTAGTGAGTCATTTGCAAACAGAGTAATAAGAAATCTTCAGGTTGAAGTTCTTACCACACCCCACCAAACAAAACCAGAAGTTGAATCCCAGGGCTAGGATCCCAGGCTTTATACTCAGGACTTGATGAATTATTTAAAACTTCATGTACTGAATTTGTTGTCATACAATCAAATCACATGTGGCATCCAGTTACTCTGCATTCAGTCTAATTCTAAAACCTTCAGATTAAGCAATACTTATATACTATCCATATCTGCACAAGATCACTCCCTATGAATATTTTTATGTCAATTACCATCTCTGTCTGCCTATGCTTTTTTAGCTCCCTCTCCCTGCAGAGAGCTGGTTTTCTCTATCACTTTCAGGTGCACAGTGCATCCTGATGATCACAGAGAATGGAATGGAGTGTGATTTTTGAAAAAAGCAAATTCACAGCCAAGTGACCTACTATTGGAAGGAACACATAGGTAAGGCTTATTACTTTTTATTACTTTTCCTTTACAACACAATTTCACAAATCTTCCCTCTGTGATGATAAGAAAGCAAATCATCAGAGACTGTCACCAATGATTCTCCCAGCAATATCATCTAGAATTCTTGAACTCTCACTATGTAGCATATGGATGTTGGAAGAAGAGTATTAAATTTTACTCTGTGTGTGTGTGTGTGTGTGTGTGTGTGTGTGTGTGTGTGTGTGTGTATGTGTGTGTGCATGTGGTACTGGGCATGGAACCCAGGGGCCTTCTACCTCCAGGCTATACCCCAGCCCGATTTTATTTCTTATTTGGAAACAGGATTTCGCTAGGTTGGTAAGAGTCTCACTACTTGCTGAGGCTGTCCTTGAACCCGTCATCCTCCTGTCTCAGCCTCCTAAGTATTGGAATTACAGGCATGTGCCAACAATTAAGTTTGATTTAAAACAAACTGCTGTTATGGTCCATTTTCAATTGCTATAACAGAATAGCTGAGACTGGGTGATATATAGAGAAGAGAGGTTAATTTTTAGCTTACAATTCTGTCAGCTGGAAGTCCAGGAGCATCTTGCCAGTGTCTGATTGGCTAGTGATAAGGGGTCTGTGCTGCCTCAATTCATGGCAGAAAGCAGAAAGACAAGTGGACTCATGTAGAGGTAAAAAACCACAAGGAGTGGCCTTGCTTATATCAACCCACTCTTCAGGTAACTCATCCAGTTCCACAAGAAGAATGCACTCTCTTGAGAAGGGCATTAATCCCTCTCAACACCATAATCACCTCCTAAAAACATTAACAACATAATCACCTCCCAACACTGCTACAATAGCAATTAAACTTGAGTTTTTAAAGAGACAAACCATTTTCAAACTATAGCAAACATGAGCAATTTCTTAAATATACATATATTTAATATAATAATATAAAATTCATTAAGCATTAATAGTTCTTTATAATCTTGGAAATAATTGTTTCCATAGTAACAAAAATTTTATTTTACCCATGCACATGCTTGCGAAGTTATAATAACTTTTCTAGTAAAGTTTACATATCATTTGCACATAAATTTCATTTTCATGAGAGGTCCAAGCTAGAGGTTTCTTTCTTTTAATCACTATTTTTATCTTGCCACTAAGTACATAATTCACATCTCCTCTCAAATAATGAAAACTCAACAGAGCCATTCCTCCATTTGCAAGAAATTTCTAAACCTTCATGACGGTCAGACCTTTGAATTTCAACATGTACTATGAAGCAAAAGATAATGAAATATTTCTCAGCTGTCACCCTGGATATGATCCGTGTGTTTTATTAGCATAAATACATTCCTTCTTATCTAATCAGTATTATCTTGTTCATTTGTTTCAAATCGTGAGCAAGTTTGCTTCAGTCAGCTGTAGTAAAAGCAGAAGCTACTGAAATACTGAAATACCATCCAGTTATCTTCCCTACTCAAAACTCAGAGCTTTTATTCAATAGTTTGCCGTTAGTGGAGTTGAAAATATATGTTGCTTACTAAAACTCACTTTAATATTTTAATAAGGTAGTTTATAACCTATGGTGTTAGGACAGTGGTTCCTTAGGTGTGGTGCCCACTTTAAAATGCACCTGAGGCTTCCAGGCACCTAAAATGTTTTAGAACATCTGGGATATTAAAAAAAAATTTGCATACTTGTGATTTGAGGCAACCTATATCTTATGCTACTCCCCAACACAAAAGTTAAAAGCATTCCATTTAGATACCACTATATCTAGCATAGAAAAATTTGAGAACTTTGTATAATTATAATTATTATTTGGATTGATAGCATCATTTTTATTTAAAATTAAGTTTCTCTTCCTAAGGAATTTGCATATGTCTGAATCAAAGACTAAATCAACTAAAAAAGATAGCCTTCAGGTGTGCTTTTAAAATGATCTCATTTTCATGATCTTAAGTTTACCCTCTAGATATGAGATATAAATGATCTTTTAAAAGAAGAACATCTGGAAAAAGTAGACAGTACTTGAAAATGTGAACAGTATTTTTCTAATTGTTTTATCATATTTTGCCAAGTTTTATCACCTTATAAAATAAAAGATCTACAGGTATATTATATTTCAAATTTTGTATTACATTAAAAACTACACAAAAGCATTTTGAGTGGGAGAAATTTTAATTCCTATACCAAAAAAACAATGCAAGTGATGGTCTTTGTTCTCACAAATGTTTCGTCCTTTATGGGAATTAACAATTAAAAACTACCAGTTGTCTGTGAATATTCAAAGAGATGTCTGTTGAAGAGAGAGCTCTTCTTGCTTTCCTACTCTTTTTCTTCAAAGGGCTCATGGAGGACCAGTGAGTGAAAGTCAGAAAGGAGGCAGACACATTTGGGTCGAGGCAAAAGGAGACTTCACATTAGCTCATTACTCTCACAGAAGAATAAGTTATCTTGATAAACAGGGAGCCCCTACCATTGGAAATGTTATCCAATATCAAGGATGGCTATGTTAGCTTCCTATTGCTGCTCAAACAAATTACCACAAATGTATTGGCTTATAACAACGCAAATTGATCATTATATTCCTTTCAATCAGAAGCCTCAGTGTGCTGAAAATAAGATTTTTGTAGGACTGTGGTTTTCCTAGAGCTCTAGGAGAGAATCCATTTACTTGTCTTTTCCAGTTTCAAGAGGTCACCTGTGTTCCTTGGCTTCTGGCCTGTTCCTCCAACTTCAAAGCCAGCAGCATGGCATCTTGAAGAGACTCACTGACTCTAACAAGGACCCCTTCCATGACCCTGGTGATAACAATGGGCCCACCTGCATGGTCCAGGATAATCTCAACACCTGAAATACAGTCACATCTTCAAAGTCCCTTTTGCTATGTAATATATGGGATGAACAGGCGTGGGGGATTAGAATGTGAACATTTTAGGGAGTCTAAAATTGTGCCTAGCACAGCCACATATTAAAAATATGTAGTGTGAGGCTAAACTAGATTGCTTTCTAATGTTGAGGTTCTGTAAATATGGCAAAGAAATAAGATGTCTGTTAACAAAAAAGTTTACTTGTATTAAGAAACTGACCATAATATAAGCCCCATTCCACTCCTGAGAGTATTACTATCTCTCCACATATCTACACTAAAAGACTGAATACCCTTGATATAATTCATTGTTTGTTTGTTTTGTGGCACTGGGTATTGAATTCAGGGGCATTCTACCTCTGAGCTACAACCACAGTCCTATTTTATTTTTTATTTTGAATCAGGGTGTTGCTAAGTTGCTGAGGGTCTCCCTAAATTGCTGAGCTGGTCTTGAACCTGCAATCCTCCTGTCTCAGTCTCCCAAGCACTGGGATTACAGGCATGTGCCACCATGTTTGTCTTAATTCATTGATAAGAGAAAGTCCAAGCTTCTCTCGTGGACAGTGGCCATATCTGGACTGATCCAAGAGACAAAAAATACTGCCAAAACCTCTTTGAAAACTATGTGACTCTCCAGCAGCAATTGGAAAGTGTTGGCAATTATGAAATAGCCACCCTGTGGCTGCTCCAGGATGTCACTTTCTCAAGAGCCATAGTACCACAGGCCAGGGAATTATTGCCACTCTTTCAACAAAAAAGGAAAAAGATGTAAGTATCACCATTTTTCCTTGAAACACTCACTGCTCACTCACATTCCTAAATAAAAGGGGACGATCAAGTTTATAACTTGCAATTCATTTCTCAGAAACCATTACATATATGACAATGAAAAATATACTAAACTCGTATGAATTTCATCTGTTCATATATAGCTATTCTTTGGTCTCTTGTCTTTTGCAAAAGATATTCTGAAATGGTTTCATGGAAGAAAGCACTCTGCACTTTGGATTAATAGGAAGTATGAAATTATACTTGAAGCAGTTGACCAAATGATATTAGCAAACATTAAAGATAGAAAAATTACCAAGAAAACAATGACCAATTATTCTATCCATAGAAAATTCTACATTCGAAAAGATTCTGACCAACCAGGTAGAAGTTCTATGGAAACATTATCTTACTAGATCTACCACCATGACCAAAGGGAACATACACCAAATAAAGTTGTACTGAAATCTATTTGTTATCTATTGACAATATTAAATTAATTACCAGGAAAGATTATCTCAATTGCAGTTTTGTAAGAATTGTTCAAAGGTTTTTTTTTCCACTTCGACATCAGATGTTGGTGTGCACATAACATACATAACCCATATCATAATAATTGCTGATATTTACTGAACACCCAATGAATGTCAAGTATTAGATTCAAAAGACCATATCAGGAATCATCTTTTCCCATTGTGAAAAAGTGGAAACTGAAGTTAAGGAAATTTATAGGGCTGCTAGCTAATGCCAAAACCATATTTTGAAATTAACTTCAAAGCCTTCCTTTTGATCCCCTTATAACACTGCCACTCTATCAATGGTCTGAGAGTGAGAAGAAATATGCCTATGGATAATACATGATAGGATAAAGAAACTTAAAAATCAATATTTATAGAAGTTAATGCTCCTAATCTCTAAACACATACTTAGATTCTTCAAATTGTACTAGCTTCAAAATGAATATATAGCAAAGCTAAAGAACTCTTCCCAATTTTCATATTGTTTTTACTTTTTTGCAGTGAAATTATATATGAGGTACTCACATCAATTCATTACATCTAAACAGGTATTAAATCATAACATAAACATTAAGGCCAATGACTTGATGGAAATTTCCATTACTCCCATATCAGCGGCACTGTTTTGTTGAACATGTCAGTGGCAGTATGCTAAATGAGGAAAAATCTAATACTGTATTGTCCAACATTATTCATTTATTCATGCATCTACTCATTCAACAAATATTGATTGAGTATAATAGACCAGAGGCTTTGCTCAACTTTGAGAATATAAGAGTGACAGAAGACCTACTCCAAGCATTTCCCATCCTGTGGTGAAATGGAGACCTATAAACAAACTCATTTCAGTGATAATCCTGGTAAGCAATGATTATGATGGTAAAGTATAAGGGCATCATTAGCATTAGATCCCTATAGGAATCCAGCATAGAGTCAGAGGAGGACTGAACTTCGTAGTTAAGACTATAAGAATATATAAGATATGGCCCAACAAAAGAAAGGGAGGAAAGGATTTTTTTTTTTTTTTTTTTTTTGGCTAAGGAACAACATATGCTAAAGTAGAATGGTCTGCAAATACATGTTATAGTCAAGGATACTGAGTAGGTCAATATAATTTGAATATAAGATCACATGGAAGAATAAGTAGAATGAGAAATGAAGATGTAGGTGGAGACTGAATCATTAAGAATCTTAAATACCACCCAGAAATTTAGAATTGTTTAGACAATGTGAACGCAAGTATTATGGTCACATCTAGGTCTTTTCACTTCACATTCAGAGGAAGCTACCAGAGGGAGTGTCAGACAGAAGTGGGAAGGGATCCACCTTCATCATTCAGAAAAGAGTTCCCATGGTCACTTTGTGTTCAGAACATGGTATTTATTTCATTACCAAAAAGAATACGCGTATAGCTTTTGCTTGCTGTGGAAAATGTTATATAATTATTCATGGCAAAATGGAGATGTGGAAAGGGCATATGAGAAGGGAGGAAAGGAGGAGACAGGAAGCAAGTGCTTTTCTGGTGCTGAGGAGGTACCGAGGATAAGGGAGGTGCTGAGTAATAGCTGTGGGAAGAAGGGCAGTGGAAGAACACTGGTAGGTGGATTCTGAATGGAGATTGGGGGAAGCTCGAAACTCTGAGCTAGAAATGAAAGTTATGTGTGAATGGTGAACAGAGAAGGAACGTGTGTGGTTGAGTGGGGGAGCAGATAGAATAGAGTTGTTCTCGTCATTTTCAAAGAATAGTGCCTCTGGAGTTCAAGTGTTATGCCAACAGTATGTAAACTAAAAAAAAAAGATATTGAGAAGAGTGTTGATCATGTAAATGAAAAGAGAATTGATGGCAACAAGTATAATAAGGAGGGATAATATTGTTTAGACAAATCAAACTGGCAGCGCATGTTTCAAAATAAACTATCTCCTGCCTCTTGCACCCACAGAAAAGAGAAATAAAAGTTGCCAAAAGGAATTCTCCAATTGTTAAAGCCAAAAATTGGCAGCCCTAATTATACTTGCAAGAAATGAACAAAATGAATACTCTCTATGAATCATTCTCAAAGCTTCCCAGTACAAATTCTTGAGTGGCATCCTCATATCCACAAATTCTATATTTTATTATTTATTTATCGTTTGATTTCCTTTGGCAACAGAACTATGTTACCTGAAAGGAACTTTATACATTAAAACAACAAAATATAAATTTAAAAAGAATGAGTGCCAAGCAAAATAAAATAAAGCTAGACCAGGAATAGAAGATGAGCAGAGGCACGGATATCATGTGGCTTTCAAGGTCAACAGCAATCCTTATTGTTCTGAAGCCCCAAATTTGTCTCTATGCTTCCTGTCAGCCATAGAAAGAGAAAATGGGTTCACTTTAGAGTTCTCTTCTGTGAAAAAAATATATCAACAGTTCTACAGATGTATGTGTTTTTCGATTTTATACATCAAATTTGAATGAAAGTTAAGATCGTTAGTAAATATTCAATTTTAAATACTAAATAATATTCTCTTGAATGTTTTGTCTGCAATAGGATAAGAATATCTTAGCTGCAACTCATCATGCTGTCTAGAATAAGAAGTAATTCATCTTCCCAAAATTTCATTTCAAGTTCAGTAAATTTTTGCAATGCAAGAGAGACTGTGTAACTTAGGGGGTTGGTATATTCCTATTATCACCATAACTATACTTTTTTATGAAAATATATCAAATATTTAATTTTTTTCTCCAGACTTAATCCACTAAGTAAGCCTGATGTGTAAAATGTATGTGAAAAAGGTTATCACCAGTCATTTTATAAGGATTACCTGAATTTTAATTAAAAACTTATTTGTATATAAAATGGTATAGTGTTTGCATACATCTGACGCCCATTTTCCTTTATGCTTTAAGTAATCTCTAGATGACTTATAATATCTAATATGATATGAATAGTATGTAAATGTTGTTATACTATCTTGTTCAGAGAAGAATGATAAGAAAAAAATCTGTACGTGTTCAGTAAAGGTACAATTTCCACCAAAAAGCTATACCTGTTATGCATTTGCTATAACCAAAAGATATTTTCAAGCTAAGTAGCATTTTTATTTAATTCGAATTACTTTATTCAAAATATATACATACATACTAAAGAGTCACTATGCCAATATGTACTTTGATCAAGTCAACTTCACACGTAAATGCAGTTAATAGAGCTATTTGACCTATATACTACTCTTCTTATTCTTTGGTCCCAGTATAGCCTTACAACTTACTAACATTTCAAACTGTATAAATACGTAAAATATGAAAAGTATGCTTTTAGTGCATGTACATTATATAATAAATATTTCAGTTACAACTAATACTAATTTTTGAAACAGTTAAGTTTTATGTCAAATAACCATGCTCATTTAGGTGACACATGATGCCAACATGATTTGTGCTTACTTTACTTCTAATTCATAGAGCAGAAACATAAAATGGAGAGTTTATCTTAATTTTGTATCTAAAAGAAACAAATCAGGGGAGATAATCCATCAACATCAAATTTAATTATGAAACAAATGTTATATTATCTAACATAAGTATAGCACTGTATAGCATTCAAATACTCATTTGATTCTTATTGTGGAAACTTTCTGAAGTAAACACAAATTTGCTTTACATCATAGAAAGTTGACACCGTCTAGATACCATATGCGTTAACTAGAGGTTTTTGAAATCATTTAGATGGGGGAGAGAAGAAAGGATTGAAATAGCAATGAGAAGAAAGGAGGTTGCTTAGTGTGATACTTGACATTAAAAAAAGAAATTATGTGTTATAATTTTAACTGAGTTTTCTTTATTGAGAATATCTGCAAGTTTTAATAATAAAGGCACTATTATGTATTCATGAATTCCGGAAGAAGAGGCAGGTGACTTCTCCATAGGAGGGCATGTCTTCATAATTATATCTGGCACATGAAAACTGCATCAGTTTGAGAGCATTTTAATGTGTTTAACATGTACTTATTAAGCTTAATGAAAATACACACAATTTAATGTTATAGGCACTAGAAAAAAATAACAAGGGTGTAATTGCACTCATTTCCTGAGTTAAGATGTTCTCAGAATGGGTGCACCTTCAAGGTAATTAATCTTTTCTAGAATTTCTTTCATTTATGGATAAACATCTGCAATTTTAGAAAAGGAATTTTATAGGGTCTTTGGTGTATATTAAATGCTTTTTTTACTTATATTCTACCTCCTTCTATTAGGCAATTTAGCCAAATACATGACTTAGGCAAGGAAGAGTCCAAGGACTCTAATGATATCGTTCAGATGGCAACCCGAAGAATTTCCTCCATATGCAATGCTTTAGGGGAAGATGACAAGCATTCTGAGAAAGAGATATTCCTGGATGTCTAACAATGGTGCTGCCAGGAATAAGTACTTCTTAAGAAATACCATCTCATCTAATCTTCAAAAGAGCGATGATAAGTTAAACGTGGAGCACAGATAAAATAAACAGCTATGATTATTGTTAGCATTTCATCAATAAGTCTCTGGAATGATAGTCTTACTATTAACCACACAGAGATTAAATAAACTATAAAACACCACACTCAAATGAATCCAAACTTGAGGTATTTTTGATTACATAACACAGCTAAGAATCAATTCAAATGTATCTTTAATGTTCCATAGGGGGTATTGCTTATTTTATTGAATTTATATATGGCAACAGAAGAACTTAAAAGTTCACAAAAATGAATGAATTTATAGATTTTTTTCTTAATGAATACTCCATCTATTGTAATAAAGTTTTACCATTATATGTCTGGTGGTAAAAGACTATAATATATAGATAACTTATACTTGAGCACACATAACCGTGTGTGTCTATCATATGTGTGTGTGCATGCATGTGCATCTCATATTAATTTTAGAGCCATCATCCAGTCATATTATTTTAAAGTTGATAAAGAATAGGGGACAGATATCCTAAAATGTAATAGAATACACATTCATTTCTTTAAAAAAATAGACTTTGCCGTTAAGCATTATGGAATACTCTCTTATTTCTCTTTCATTTGCCTTAATCTGTCCCTGGACTTAAAGTAATGTAAATTATCTCAAATCAATTATTCATACTCTAATTAGGATGAATATACAGTATATTATGTTCATACAGTTTCCCAAAAGAAGAGAGATACAATATTTCCATGATTTACTTTGAAGATAGAGTTTTGCTCTAGGATTTTCAGTTTACTAATCTATTAATGCCATTTGGAAGTAAAATGCTTTATTTTCGAAGTATCCTATTAAGTATTTATAAAGAACTCTGTATAAGAATTTAATATGTTTTCTAAATGAAATCATTTGAAATAAAAAATAAATAAATGTGCTCATTCTGTTTTCTACTATTTAGTTTAATATCACATGTTCAGATTTTATAGATATATGACTCAAACATAAAAATGTCTATAAATACTTGAAATATATAAGACAGTGAAACTTCAAATCCTTATTACCCACATGTATTTATGTAAGAACTACAAAAGAACTAATCCATTATGTCAAAAAGAAATTATGGTCTTTCTCCTATCTATAATAGAGTATAAAATAATCTCATTAAATTATTGTGTTTTAATAAATATTAAAAACACAGTCTACTTTAAGCAGCTCTATAAAAAGAGAAAAATATGAAATAAAAAAGAAAGTAGAGACACTTGGATTAAAAGAGTGAAGACCAAAGTTGAAGTTTTGGGGAACTTAGTGAAAGCTAGTTAAATGAACTAATGATGTCCCAATTTATAGTTCTAGATAAATGAAGTCTTCGTGAATAGAAATAAAGTCACTGAGGGAGAAATAAATTTTAAATCATTCTGGCACTAAATTTAGAAAGATATTGTCAGAGTAGCTATGTTTTAAGGAAAAAAAAAAACCTGTGTTAAATAACATGATCAGTGAATTTAAAATCTGTACTGAGGGGGAAAAATCAATAAGTTTATGTCAACTTGAATATAACTGGGGGTTATTGTTAAATGTGTGTGTGTGTGTATCCATAGTTTTCTTTTTCAGTTTCACACGTCACAACTCATTAATAAAGAAGATAAACTCATCCTCATCCAGATCAAGGAGTTATTTAAATATGCAGGCACCTAGAGTCCAGAAGGTAGTGACCTATTTTAACTTAGGAGAAAGACTAAGTGTTCTGCAATGGAAAGACACTCTCAACTTATTTGGAAGACTCATTTCAGCAACCTGCTAGTGACAGAGAATGAATGAACATCAGTTTTTCACACACAAGGCCCAGTTCATGTGAGAAACTACTCAGATCTTGAAAAGGACATGCAAACCCCATAGTAATATGTAAAAAAAAAAAAAAAAAAAAAATCAAACTGGGTTTAGGAAATGCATATACAAGCTAACTTAGGAACCTTTAAATGATATTCATGTAATTTAGGGAGGGACACTTTGATGTGTAAATATTAGAGAGAAAAATCCAGTATAGATATTAGAGCCCTAGCTATGAAGCAAACAAAGTAATAGGTTAGTAAAACACCAGCCCAATAGTAAACAAAAAGAGCATCTGTAGGTATGGGGTGCCTGATGTACCCTGGTCATCTAGCACAGCCATATGGACATGGATGATAAATTGTCCTCTCACATCGACTGACACACCTCTCAATGGAGTCAGTTGGACTTCTGAAAGATGAGTGACCAGAGGGAGGGAGGGAGGGCACTTTTTAACCAAGTAATAGAAATTTCCTCTATGAACTCCAGACGTTTTGAAAGAGCAATGCCATATTCTAATGAATTTAAATAGAACCAAGAGTTTCAAGAGTGTAGGAATCATGAATTATTTCTCTCTTTAACCTGAAATCATTAAGATATATATACAGCAACGCACTGAATTCAATTCAGATTTCCATAACCTCAGGGAGGGTTATGGAGATAGCCACAGAAATTACCAAAGTGATGGAAAATAATACCCATGAGAAAATTGGAACATTCTAGGTTTACAAGACAAAATGAGCTTAAGGAGGAATTTGAAGGATTTCAGTTTGCTGTAAGGAAGAAGCTCCTGATGCTGTGGGTTGTTAAACATTAAAGTGGTTTGCTGAGACTGCAGAAACTCCAATCCTGGGAATCTGTAAAAATAGGAAAGATTCAGACCTGCTACTCAGAAAGATTGAATGTGGGCTTTATTCAAGGAATTCTCCAAGTCCCTTCTAACCCTATAAGTTTAATCATAAGTGCTAATATAAGCAGTACTTTCCATGTAACACTTCTGATTTAGTACCATTTAGTGGTGATGGAGAGATTTGCAACAACACACTTTTTATAGTATATAAAACTGAAGGAATAGTTTTTCATAAGGATAGCCTATTGATATCTCTGAGTACTTAGATTTTCCAATTTTAGATCTCGCAAGCAAATCATATATAGAATTCATATTTATGAAAAATTTTTACAATGCAGTTTTTAATAATCCATACTAATGAAGCATTAACCCGTGATGGGAAGTACCAAATATTTTAAAAAATCAGGCAAATTAAGCTTTTACTCTTTATATCATACAGACTAAAATAATCATTTTTATATTAGACTAGAAAAGTTGTTCATTTGTTTATTAAGTTTGGATATTCACTTATTCATAGTCCAAAAAAATGTGTGTATGTGTGTACACACGTGTGCATATATTTTTCTTGAAACATATTTGAATTCTTAAAACAGTAGCTTATAGTACCATGGAATGAATTAACAATATATGTAAATCTTAGATTCTAGAAAAAAAAGCATTTTATAAACAGTATTTAAGTAAATAAATGGTAACTAGACTGAATAGTTTACTAAAGTTAAATAGAAATCAAATTGCATGCTAAAATATTTGTATGTAATACAACAAACTGTTCAATTTGGTTTTCTTAAAGGAACTCTTTTGCTTCTCTTTAAAGAACATACATAACTAAGCATTAGATTTATTCAAGTTTTGGCAACCACCACCTTTCCTTGTGTCAATGATATGAGACAAAATCTTTAGGGAGTTTATTCTCTTATAACAGTGGCATTATTAAACTAATCTCAGCCAATGACTTCACAAAAGCACATTATAAAGTGGCACTCAAACTTTCTACACTGCCCAAATCAGCAGATTCCTAAGTTGACAGGACACAGGAGCTACCTTCACAGCCCTGCAGTTACAGGCATTCAGCAAATATTTGCATCCATAGCACTATAAATCCTAATGACTAAGTTGAAAACACACAGGTAAACATGCAGCCCCCCTCCTTCCTGCGTAATAGTCAATAAATTGAATAAACAGACGTAATACCTATGGGTAAGGTTTATGACCCATTCACTGTATCAGGGCAGTATCTCTTTTTGTTTATGTTGATTGTGAAGAGTGTGTGTGTGTGTGTGTGTGTGTGTGTGTGTGTGTGTGTGTGTGTGTGTGTTCGCACATTACCGGTGAGGGAGATCCGTTCTTGCAGAGGGGCCCTCTGAAGACTCCTTTAATGCCCCGATAGTGCCCATTGCTGAGATGTCTCGAACTGATGACCAGGTAACAAGCCATGTGGGTCCAGGCGAGAGGCGCAGAGTCTCAACTCCTCTCCAGGCGACCAGCTTGGAAATGTGGGCTGTTTTTTCAGCAGCGACAGTGACTGCCGCCTCCTGAGGTGAAGAAGCGGCCAGCAGTAAGCCCTGGCCGCGGCGCCCGCGCGTCCCTGCCTCTCGCCCAGCGCGGGGCTCCGGCTGCCGGCAGCGGCTGCTCACACTGAGGCGGCGGTGGCAGCAGTGGCAGCCACAGAGCACTTAGGGGACCCTGCGAGCCAGTCCACATGCTGCTCTGACGAGGTGGCTGCTCAACCGCGGGCCGGCGATTTTTTTTTTTTTTTTTTTTTTTTTTAAGGACAACTTCCTGGCTCCAGCAGGGAATGAGGAGCCCCCCGCCCCTTTCCTCCCGCCCCCTGCCTTCGCACCTATTGCACGCCCAGGGATGCTCTGGCGTGGGTCCCCATCCTCGGGCCAAGGGCTGCGGAGCCGGGATTCGGCAACAGCAGCAGCAGCAGCCTGTGCGAGGAGAGTGGCGGGGAGTCCTTGGAATCGCCAACACGCCGCCTCCGCTGCAGTGGCGGAGAAAGGACCCAGGAGGTGACCGGCGGGCTGCGGTGAGGACAAGGAGTTAGGGACTCTGTGACTTGGGCGCGGGGGCAGTAAGAGTGTCCGCTGGGAGCGGAGGACTGGGGGTCACCCTAGAGGCTCCGGATGCACAGGGGGTGACAGCTGCCGCGGCAGCCTCAGCAACGAGATGAACCCCAAGCTGAGTGACCCGCCGCTCCGCCTCCTGGAATCAGCCGCCCCAGCCCGGGTCCCTCTGCCCAGTCCCTGAGCCAACTTTCTACTGTGTTTGGGGGCGGGAACCTAGGATGACAGCGAGGGCAGTGGTGGAGGTGAAGGGCAGGAAGAGAGGGTTTCCTGTACTCTTTCACTGCCTGCTCACTTTCTGTGTTTCTTCAGCGTCCCGGCTGACGGCGACACTAGCAGAAGCAACAGCTCCCCAGCCGGCTGTAGGCATGAGCCATTCAGCTCCAAACACCAGACGGATTAGATGCGCGATGGTAGTTAAAGCGAGAGGAGGAAGTAAGTTTTAGGCGGTAAAATTACACGAAGTATAGAAACCAGATATACACAGATAATGTGTGCAAAAATATACGCACATACCTGGGGGCATAAATATTCACTGGCAAACCTTTCTGTATCCTTAAAGAGGTAAGATATTCTGGGGTCCTTATAAGACCTCTGTGTCTTCACACCCCCTACTATCAGCCTCTCAAAAATGGTCTTTAACAGACGTTTACTGTAAATTAAGCCACCAGGGAGCGAGCTGCACTGAAAATAAAAGCCCCCTGCAAAAATGTGCTCTGCAGACACTAGATAGAGCCCTTCCAGGGTCTAGAGATTGTGTGCTCCCCTCAACCCTGCTGCTGGCCTAAGGGAGTCCTGACATCCATCTCAGCCCCATCTCGCCAGCCCTGAGCTGGGGAGAAGCAGAAGGGTCCCCCCGTCCCTCTTTTGCTCCAGCACCAGAATTATTTGAAAGATTACTGCTAACCTCACTACTGGTCCTCTCCCAAGCTTTCTCCTACTCACCTGCGGCCTCAATGCCCCATTCACATCCTGGGTGGCATTAAATACCCTCACGCATGACAGAACCATATAAACTAGTAATTTAATTTTTCCTATCCAGACAATCATAAAACCCTGAAGAAAAAAATCTGATAACTTTTGTAACTATCCAGTAAAAGATTCAATTTTTTGTTGATATTATTATACTGGCTTAATACCTTTAACACTTTATTAAGAAACACAGAGATGTACTTCTCATTTTAAAGATTTTAAACCATTTTTAAAAGTGTCTAGAAAGCTTCCAAGAATATAAGGTAATTAAAGAGGGAATGGGAATGTCAGTTTCTTGTAAACCCTACAGTTGAGATTTTCTGAAGCTGAGATAGTGAAATGTAAACCTTGTAGAAAGTGTTGAATTATCTTTTAATTATCTTGTTGGTAGGAACTTTGAAATAAAAATGAATTTATAGAGCAGTAACAGCAGATGCAACAATCCATCCTTCTCCTTTCTGTCGATGTGTTTAACATCACACCAATGGTGTGTTTAAGAATGTACACACACACACACACACACACACACACACAGTAATGTTTATTCAACTTGGAGCTATAAAATGTTTCATGAAGCTGAGAGCAAATAATAGTCCTTGTATATAGACATTAGATATATTCTGTTTATAGAAAACAATGTTTGCAAATGGTAAAACTACAAAAATAGGTGAAAGCTTTACTAAAAAAAAAAATTAGTGCACTGGAATTTTCAAAGGAGATAGAATGACTCAATCTGCAACTACTGTACTCTTAATACAGGTAGCAAAGCAGCATTGGAGATGAAGGGCTAACCATCCCAGAAGGATTAGAAAGGTAGATGATATCACTTGTGAATAAAGTCCCAAGAATATAATGCCTTATTATTAAGCAAATATACTGTCTAATAATGCTTAATTACTATTAATCATCAGATACATTTTTCTAAAGTAAAAGGACAGATGAATAATCAAAAAGTATGAAATTTAAATATACTGCCCTATTGTATTACATTCTATTCAAATTGTGCATTAGTTATTCTGACATTTATTAGAACATTATCCTATGAACATGTGAGTTGCTCCCAGAGGAAACAAGGTATTTCCTCTTTATAGCAACATGCCAAAGACTATGGTAATTTTGCTAAATTTCTTAAAAACTGTTAAGTTTGGGAGTGCTTTCTTTCTTTGGAAATGGTTGATACAGATTTTCTTAATTTGCTATATTTTAAGACATTTGTGGCTGCTCTTTTCTTCACTTTTGAATTTTGTGTCACTCATCTTAAAATATTGAGACAAAAACTGACACATTTGTGTTACACTTGGCCAATTTTTAAATAATTTTAAGAACAAAAAAAGAAAACAATTCCATTTTTTCCCTAGACAGATTGTGATCAATTATCTATCAATGTGATATCACAATATTCAATGACCCCCCACCACTGCTGGCCTATATTTTGTATGTTGTTCACCAAATCTACATAGTACAGAGATGTGTTCTACATAGTAGAGAGATATAAATTTGCATAGTTGATGTAGACACCAAGTTTCACAACTGTATTAACTTCTGACTTTACTAAAGGAGGTATTTTCTTTAATTGAAATTTTTCAGAGAAACTTAAATGTTTGATGAGTTTTTATTTTATGGAAAGAGAAGTAAACAGCATAGAGCATGGACTTCACTCTGTAACCAAGTTGACATTTCCATGTATTTAGATGATTGACATAGTGAGAAATCCTTCCTCCTATTACTTATATCAACATATCCCAATAACTTCCTATCTCCATACCTGCCACACCCACCTTAGTCAAAACCATTTGTGTGTGTGTGTGTGTGTGTGTGTGTGTGTGTGTGTGTGTGTGTGTGTGTGTTATTAGAGATTGAAATCCGGGCATTCTACCTTTGAGCTACACCCCTAGCCCCTTTTATTTTGAAGCAGGGTCTCACTAAGTTACCAGCATCCTCTTGTCTAAGCCTCCCAAGTACAGGAATTGCAGGCACCTACCACCACAGTAGGCTATCATCTCTTCCTTGAACCACTGAAAGATCCTCCTATTTTCTCTAATTCCAATATTGCCTCCATATACAATCTTTCCTCTATATCCAAAACCCAGAGTGATATTTTTAAAAACACAGATCATGCCCCAGTACTCTCCTTTAAGCAATGTAATGACTCCATATCATATTCAGAATAAAATCCAGACTATACTGAGAGAAAAAAAGCCTTGCTTGATAGGGTCCCTGCCTGCTTTCCACTCTCTGTTGTGCCCTTCCTGGTGTTTCTCAAGGACATTTAGTTTGTTTCCCCTTCAAGTCTTTTGTTCCACCTACTCTTTCTACTAGAAATGCTCCCATCTGCACCTTCCAAGGGAAGCACCTCCTTGTCCTTCAAGTCAGACTTAAAGACTGTTGATTTAGAGACCCTTCCTTACCACCCAAGCTAAGTGAGCTACCTGAGATCTGGAATCATTGCTTTTTAAAAATAAATTAATAGACTTTTTTTTCAGAGCAGTTTTAGATTTATAGAAAAATTGGGCAGAAAACAGAGTACCTGTGTACCCTCTTAAAACCCAAATAAATAATTTCTCCTAATATTAACACTTTGCATTAGTGTGGTACATTTGTTACAATAAGCCCCTGTTAAATATTATTGTTAACTGAAGTCATAGTTTTTGTTTGTGTGTGTGTGTTTTGTTGTGATTTGCTTTGGTTTGGTACTACAAATTGAAACCAAAGATATTCTACCTTTGAGCCACACCCCCACGCATTTTTGTTTTTTTATTTTGAAACAAGATCTTGTTAACTTGTTGGGGCCCACCTTGAACCTGTGATCCTCATGTTTCAGCCTCCCAAGTACTAGTATTACAGGTATATGCCACTGTGCCTAGCATTGGAGTTCATAGTTCAGATTAGGGTTCACTCTATGTGTTGTATATCCTATGATTTTGACATATGCAATGACATGTAACCACCATTACATTATAACATAGAATAGTTTCACTGCTCTAATATCCCCTGTACTCTACCTATTCATTTCTCCTTCCTTCTCCCTGAATCTTTGGCAACGACTCATTTTACTCTCCCTAGTTTGGAATTTTAAAAAATGTCATAAACTTGAAATCATATAGTTTGTAGCTTTTCCTAATTGGTTTCTTTCACTTATGAATATGCATTTAAGATTTTTCCATGTCTTTTAATGGCTTGAGGCTTGCTTGATATCTCATTTACTTTGACTACTTTGATGGCTGAATGACATTCCATTTATTATGGATTCATCTGTGTCCCTCCAGTGGCAAAGTCCCAGTCACCTGTGACTGTTACCTTATTTAGAAATGAGGTCTTTGCAGACAACCAAGAGGTGAGGACATAGAATGGAGTGTGGTTACCATTTTCCCAGGGAAAGAGCCTGAACCTGTTGTAGAGATGGGGTTGGTGCTGAGCTTGGATCTGTCATGCTTTCTGCAGTTGCAGTGCAGCCCCAGGAAAACATTCACTCATTCCAGGAAGCTCACTGAGTAGGTGAAGATCATATACATGGGAGCTGAGGCCTCTTTCGCAGGGTACCACTTAGCAAGGGCCACCCCAGCATAGCAGGCAGTCAGCTAGCAACCCAGAAACCTGGGAGCAAGTGGCCACCATGTTTTACCTGGACTGTGCAACACTGGAAATGAAAGAAGTCAGGCCAAAAACAGAAGCAAGTCAGGGAGGAAGTGGGAGCAGATAATTTTTGTTTTTCTTACTGTTTTTAAATGTCTTCAGAAGCACATGTAAAAGACTATAATACATCATAAGGTAGTCTTTTATTAAAATAACTTGTCAGAACAGTTTGATTATGAAAAGCTATGAAGTTTTAAAACTATATTCCTCAAGCCAGGTATAGTGGCACATTCCTGTAATCTCAGTACTTGGGAGGCTGAGACAGGAGGATCGTAGGTTCCAGACCAGCCTCTGCAACTTAGTGAGGCCCTGTTTCAAAATAAAAAATTAAATAGATCTGGGGTATAGCTAAGAGGTAGAATGTCCCTGGGTTTTATCCCCTGTACATAAATATATTCAAACAAAATGTTTTCTGAGAAAGTATCCAGAAACTACACATTTTAATAAAGTTATTTCCCAAATTCTTCAAGTTTCTTTCATTCTAAATTGTCTTATTGGTTTACTGTTTACATCTCTTTCCTTGTATTGGCCTGTTTGTTTGTTTGTTTGTTTTTATAGATCTGTTCTTTTTACACTAATACTTTGCTTAACAGAGGTTCAAGTTTTTAAAGAAAAATCAGTTTTGCTATTATATCTAGTTCAGTTTACATACAGCTATTTATGCTTTGTGTTTTCCCCTTATGAGCACCTGATTCTAACTTAAACTGCAACTACCATAAATTGGCCAGCCTATGGCCAGGTCTGTACTCACTGAAGAAGTGGTACTAGGTTCAAGTGAGAAGTTTGTGAGTTACTGTGGGATTGACTTCAAATTGCACAGCTTCGTGGCCTGTTTATCAATCTTTTTTTTTTCTAGATTCCTCAGTAAGCCAAATTTTTCTACTACGTTTATCTACTATTTCAAACCAGTTTTTTATAAAGATATTATACCAGTTCAGTCATAGGAAGTCTTGGTAAAAAGATGAAGATCTTTGGTATTTTTAGAGTTGTAAATTTGAAAATAAACAGGAAAAGGGAAAAGGAGGGAGAAGAGATAAAAATAAGAGAAAAGAGGGAAAGGAGGAAAGTAAAAGACATTATGTTTCTAGCAGCAGTTTTTATATACACAAAATAATCAGTGTTCATTTTTCTTAGGTTTGGTCAATTTACATATAATCCTTCCTGACATAAACATTCTACTACTTGATTTTATAACTTGAACAAATTTTTAAAGACTAGCATAATTATTTGCTTCATCTAGTTTTAACTTTGTATTAGTAAACCTACTTCTAGCAGCATTTTAAAAATCCTTAAGATAGTAATATTTCCACCTGAAGTGAACCCTGCAGGTTTAAAAAGTGACTAAAAGGGTGGTTGGCTAAAAGGGTGGTTCCTAAGCACAATATGCAATATTGAGTACTGCCACCTAGAAGATCAAACAAAGGCAGGCATGAAGATTTAATCAAAGTCAATAAAAATGATGATAAGGCTCCTTGAGAGATTTAATAACTAATTTTGCAAAAAGAAACCAGTGAGTCAGCAGCTAAAATTCTACAATGATCTAAAAAAATGGGGAAGTAATGAGCAATAATACTGACTTCATGTGTTTATTTAAAAGTATTATCCATGCCATGCTTTGGTGAATAAAAGGCAGGAAGGAAGGGAAGAAGGGAGAAATAAAGGAGAGAGTAAAATTTTATTTCAATGTCTTGGATTAATTGAAACTACATCATAGAGGAACTATTGATATTGAGGATGGCCTGAGTTATCAAGAGAAAGACACAGATTCCTCATAATAAACTAACCAAATAAGAATTTCCAGGCATGAAACACTAAGTCCCACTCCACACTCTTCCATCTACTCAAAGCTGAGTTTCAGGGTCACAGGAGGAGAGAAAGACTTCACCTGACAAGAAGAGTAAAGAAAGAAAAGCAGGAGACCCTGTTTTTCACATAATTTTTGTCTTCTTATTTCACCATTTCCAAACTTAGGGTGCTGGATTAATGAAACTAAGGAGAGAGAAGACAGCCTTGCTGCCAGTAACACAGTGAGGAATGTGCTCACCACACTATCTGTTGGCCCACAGGATCCCTGCAGAGGCTGAAAGGATGGTATGGTTTCAGTCAGCATTCTTACTTCTACAGCCAAAATTACCTGATGAAAGAAAGAAAGAAAGAGGAAGGAAGGAAGGAAGGAAGGAAGGAAGGAAGGAAGGAAGGAAGGAAGGAAGGAAGGAAGGAAGGAAGGAAGGAAGGACTTAGAGGAAGCAAGATTTATTTGCTCACAGTTCTGGAGGTTTTAGTCCATGTTAAGCTGGGTCATATCTGCCGAGCTCAGGGCATGGTGGCAGGAAACCGAGAGGGCGCAGGGGGCCAGGGACATAGATATATTCATATACAGTCCTCAAGGCCACACCTCCAGTGACCTGCCTCCTCCAGCCACACCCGACCTGCCTACATTACCACCAATAAACCCATTAATCCATCAATGAATTTATCCACTGATGAGATCAGAACCCTCATGATTCAATTACATCACCTGTGAACGTTTTGCATTGTCAATACATGAGCTGCGCCAGGGGACATGTGATAGTGAAACCATACTAGAGTGTAATCCATTGTGGCTTGGACCCTCTTCTGCTTTTCCTGGAAACTAACTGCATCACACTCAAAGGCAGGGACCATTCATTTAAAGATGAAGTGCCTATTCCAAATTTGCCATTTCTGATTTCCAGATGCCACACTTTAAAAATAGAATCCTCTTGAATACATTCCTTAAATTTTAAAATGAATCTAAGTATACTTCAACCATAATGAAATCTTTTCTCATTACTTTGGAGATAATACAAGGCACACAAATTCTTAAGATCAACAGAAAGAAAATTTCCTTTTTTGTCTACCTCTCAATTGATAGTAGAACGTTAAACCAAATGTGGATCCCTTCACAGTTCAGGTCCCTTCACGACCACATTGGTTGCATGCTCATGAAGCCTGCCCTTATTATAAGTAAAAATGCTGAATATGCTGCATAGCTCTCTACTCGTAATTATAAAAAATCCATAGTCACTCAACCAAAATAAAGGCTGTATTGAACCACTGTACCTATGTCAAGAACCAAAGCTAAAATAAATGAATCCTGCAATTCATTCATTCCATATATATAAGTTCCATAATTTCAGTAAATTTTTTCATTAATAGTGCTTATATTATTTTTGTATTCTAAATATAAAGTTGTATGTTAATTATCCATTCACATGATTCAAGGTTCTTGTACTTTAGATTATAAGGAGGCACATAAAAACATTTATGCCATCTCACAGTTGTCTTACGTCACAAAATCACAATGAATTATTTTTTAATATTGAAATGTTTTTATAAGGATAATTTTTCATCTCCTACCTGATAAGACTACAATTTCCTAAGTTACCATTAATCACACTTCATGCAAATCAACTGTATAGGTAAATGGCAAAAATTTTTAATGAAAATTTAAATATTTTTTCATAAAATATTTTTCTTTTGAACTAGACTATGCTGACTCTAGGGCATGATATCTAGTTACCTTCCAGATATAGTTTCATTCCTCTAATAAAAAGCTGAATTTCCTGATTTCTTATAGTATAGAACATTTTCTTTTAACTGTTGAGTTTTGCAAGATATTGTATCTAGTATTCAAGAAGGTTTCTACACTTCCATATTAAATGAAAAGCAGAAAATAAAACCAATACAATAATAAGCCCAGTATTGACAGACTTATATCTTGTGAAATCTCAAATATGGCAAAATTTTTGCAGAGTATCTGTATATTTGGATTTAAAAACAAAGAATAGCCCCTCGTATAGTATTTTTATCATAAGCAATAATTATGTATTTTAGTTCTCATTTTTTTTTTTGCAGTACTGGGGATTGAAATCAGGAGCATTCTACCTCCAAGCTATACCCCCAGCCCTATTTTTTATTCTTTATTTTGAAACAGGGTCTCACTAAGTTGCGGCGTGCCTAACTAGGTAGCTGAGGCTGCTACGAACCCAGACCCGGTCTCAGCCTCCCAAATGCTGGGATTACAAGCATGCACCACCACGCCCGACTTAGTTCTCATTTTAAAATGTATGAATAAAAATTTTTAAAAAAATACTAGTTTTAATATAATAAATACTCCGTGAACACTTGGAGATTCTTCTATAATAAAAATAGAAGATAAAAATGCTGACTAGTATTTTTAAATGCACTGTTTAAAGTATAAAATCTTTAATTAAAATGTAAAATAGAAGAGATTATCAAAAAATATTTTAATAGAATAACTATGACACAGGGCTGCCAACTATGCCAGGTATCATGTCAAGTTTTTAAACAGCAATAATCAAAGCAGTATAGTATGATCACAAAAATAAATAATGATGAAGAGAAAATATTGAAAATGCCTGAATAAGACTTTATAACAATTTTTATTCGACATAAACACTTGAATTTAACAAATAAACATTAATAATTAGCAATTTGCAGAAAAATTAATTCAGATATAGAAGTCACACACCCTAAATCAATCTGAATTCCTGACAGGTTTCTGAATTAAGTAAAATGCATCATAAGAATTTTAATAAATATAGATATCAATTTACTCAAACCAATTTTTTTCCAAAGAGTGGAAAAATATGAATAATTTGCATTAAAGAAATTTCATCCTTAAGCCCATTTAGAAAATCATATAAACTTTGATTCTGATCAAGGAATATAATTAAATTAATCAAGGTATTATTTTATTTCATTTATGTTAAAGTTTGATATCAAAATACAATGTAATGAATTTGAGGTCAAAGCAGGTTACTCATACTTTGGTGAAACTGTCTCAGCTAACCCTTATAAAAGACAAACTAAGTCTAATTGCAGATTTACTTCTAGCATTTCTCTGAATACCCACATTTTGGGAAATTCATGTAAGGAAATAATTTAGCTTCAGGGAAATTTATATGTAGAAAACTTTAGCTTAGTAACATAATAATAAATACTTAGAAGTACATATAAAGTTTAGTGATAGCATAATACTTAAATCATTAATCTTTGCATCCATTCAGCCTTAAAATATCCCTAGAACTTTTCAGGAAAAATAACAACATGCTTATAATGTTTATCTTGAATATAAAATGTAGAATATCTAGAAACTGTTGTCAAGCTTTTTTCTAATAAATAATAAAACTGATAGTAAATATTTGATTCTTTGAGCATCATTATAATCTTGGTTAAGAAGCAGAAGGGCTATTCTCACAGCATAGGAGTCAAGAAATGTAAGAGCTTAGGCTTTAAGACTCCTAAGTTTACAATATAGGGTTGAGTGTATATTGAAATAGTAAAGCACATGCTTTGCAGGCCCAAAGCCTTGAGTTTAATCTCAGGGGTGTCTGTGTGTGTGTGTGTGTGTGTGTGTGTGTGTGTGTGTGTGTGTAGATAGGTAGATGGTAGATAGATGATAGATAGATAGATGATAGACACTTCTAAATATGTTTATGAATTAGCATAGAATAGTTAGAACTAATTTTTAAAAGACCTCAAAATATATAATGATCCATAAACAATAGCAGTTTATTCTTTTGTAAACTAACTCCTGAGATGGGATTATAATTAAAAGTATATACACTATAGATGAAGCTAGATGTTTCAATTGTTACAAATATACAAGTATAATTGCATAACAAATAAGAATGCATGTGTCCCCAAATTGGTTATTTTTTTGTGGAAGAACTTCAGATAATTAATTTTTTAATTATTTACAATTCCTACAATAACTAATCACTTCCTAAATAACTAAAAATAAAAAATGACAAATTAAAACATGTTAAAACACTGAAAAAGCTTATTATAGCATGTTAAGATCAAACACAATATATAATTATAAATTGACCATGATTACAATTATGTATTTATACATATACATGTATGCATGCAGATAACATACACAAAAATTTGTAAGTTTGTATAAATGCATTGTTGTAAGTTTTTGCTGATATCATGATTTTTCCATATTTTAAATATTTTTATTCTTTTTTTAATATTAAACAGAAATTTATTTCTCATAGTCCTATAGCCTAGGAAATCCAAGATCAAAGCTCAGCATCTGGTGTTGGGGGGGTAGTAGGGAAAAGGAGACTAAACTCATCCTTATATAAGTATCCGTTCCTCAATAACAGCATTAATCCATTCAAGGGACACAGCCTTCATGACCTAAATACTTCTTAAAAGTCTCACCTCCCAGCACCTCCATATTAGTAATCAAATTTATAGCTTTTGACCTTTGGGGGACACCTTCAAACTATAGCAAATAAGTACAGAACTCATCCTAAATAATAATATAAGCAAAGAATAGAAGAAAAACATCCATAAATGTTCACATATTAGTGTTGACTCAAAATATAATTCAGTAAAACAAAAATCTCAAAAGTGAGGTGATAAAAATGAAATGAATATGAAAAGGAAAAAAAACTTCAACTCTAAAGAAAAAAATTGACTATCAAACCAATATCATTAAGTACTTAATAAACTAAAAACAGCCAAGAATAAAATAAAATTTCTTTACGAGGGTCACTTACTACAACTCAACTTAAAACTCAATGATAGAGTCACATATTCCTAGACCTCAGGCAAGCAATAAATTTATAATGTTCCTTTTCCTTTTAAAGGGAGGGGGGAACTCAATAGAATTTAAAACTCAAACTTAAGGGGAACAGAAATAAATAAGTAAATATATTACACTCATACATATATAGTGTGTGTATAGTATGTGTGCTATTCTAACAATTTTAAAGAGGTTTTTTTTTTTTTTTTTTGCGGTAGTGGGGATTGAACTCAGGGGCATTCTACTCCAAGCTATACCCCCAGCCCTATTTTTTATTCTTTATTTTGAAATCGAGTCTCACTAAGTTGCAGAGTGCCTCACTAGGTAGCTAAGGCTGGCCGCGAACCCGGATCCCCCGGTCTCAGCCTCCCGAATGCTGGGATTACAAGCGTGCGCCACCACACCAGGCTTTTAAAGAGGTTTTCAATGAAATGAAAAATATTCTTTTAAATCTAAGTGTGATGTATCTCTTAAAGGGCTATAGAATTAATCTGAGAGAAAGAATTAATTTCCCTTTAAATGATTTTCTTTAAATGAAATAAGTAAATACTTTCATTGGCTAGGTCAGAGTTGTATTGGTCAGGGTTCACTAGAGTAACAGTTCACAGGTCAAATAAATGGTAAAAGAAGATTTATCAAATCAGCTTACAGTCCAAAGCAAGTTGTCAACTGCACATAGACAGCTGGAGGAACCAGCAGCTGGCCAAGTGGTCCAAGAGCTGGAGTCTCAGAATTGGAGTAACCACTAACTCAGTCCCAATCCAAGATGGAAAAGCCAGGAAACTCTCCAGAGAAATAAATGATGGTGAATGCCCATCATTTCTTCAAAGAACTGAAGGCCAATATCTCAGATGAAAGCAGATGCGCTTTCTTCAAGAAGAACCACACATGTCTTCACAAGATTTCTCCCTCTTTTATCCAGGTCTTATGCCTGTCAGGATAGTGCTACACACATTCAGGGCAGGACTTCCCCTTTAATCTTTCATTACATAAACCAATCATCTCATCCACACACCCCAAATCACATTAGGAGTTTTATGATCAGTCAAGTTGACAATAGAGACTAATGATCACAAGTCCACCCCTTGTCAACTTGAATTCTAAACTTATCTCTTTAAATCATATTAATGTTCAAATAAACACAATAGCAATATCAAAATCTCACCTAACAACTATCCCACATGCAACAGAAAACACACTAGTTAATTCTCCTGAATAGGAGGAAAAGTTTTCTGAGTGATGCTTACTCCTAATACTTAGATACTATAATGTAGATTTAAGAACATTTAAGGGCTGATATTGTCTATTAATATTATGTTACATGATAAAGGGATAAGAATAAGGGAGGGTACAAAACAGATATCTACTTAATACACACACACACACACACACACACACACACACACACATACATGTTCTTAAAAACTAGGAAAGAAGCCGGGCGTGGTGGTGCACGCTTGTAATCCCAGCATTTGGGAGGCTGAGACCGGAGGATCCGGGTTCGCGGCCAGCCTCAGCTACCTAGTGAGGCACTCCGCAACTTAGTGAGACTCGGTTTCAAAATAAAGAATAAAAAATAGGGCTGGGGGTATAGCTCGAAGGTAGAATGCCCCTGAGTTCAATCCCCAGTACCGCAAAAAAAAAAAAAACTAGGAAAGAAATATTTATGGCAATGATAATCCTAATTTCTATAACTATTCTCATGGCCATAGTTGGCACTTACAATGACCTTACTCTACTACTCATTTGGTATTATCTTTATATTCAGCCAGTACTTCATCAGGTCATGGTTCTTTACCTGAAGAGGTGATCCACACCTTCCTTCCTGGAGGGTCTGAGACATTTGCCATCGGGCTTGGATTAGGTTGTTTTAGTTTTCCACTGACTTTAATAGCTGAACATGCTAATAATAGGAAATGCCCTAAGGGATCTTCTGCTTCCCAGTCATGCTTCTCCTTACCTCCATTGTGGAGAAATAGTCCATTTTCCCCTTGTTAATATAGATAGTCACTCCTGCCAACACCGTGATTCCATGACTCTATACTTAACCTGTTGACTCAAAGGCATGAGGAGCCAGTTTAGTGGAATCATTATTGTACCTACTGTAGCAGCATTCCTGCTTCTGTATCTCAGACCTGGAGGTCAGCAGAGCATAAGGTTATTGGGACAGAAAGCAATAACTTTTCTAGTGGGTTACTAGGAGTAATGGTACCATTCCCATTTATATACCTTGATTTCTGGACCTGTGAATTCTGGATATAGGGGAAATAGTACCAGAGAATGGACACTGATTTAGAGAATATATACCCTTCTGGAGATCCTTGCCCCAGTCCCCTGCAAGGTATTATCACCTACCTGGTGCTGTGGTAATGTGTCCTTCAAAAGCCAAATGGGTCCACCAGGTGTTGTGTCTTTCTTAGTTGTGCAAGGGGCCAGATACAACAACTTATCCTTTATCTTGGAATATCTTGGATTCCTACAAATTTCACTGAGGTAAAAGGCTCTCAAATTTTAGTTGGATTTATTTCTCATCCCCTGGCATGCAAATACTAACAAGTGCAGAGTGGTGGCTTACCTCTTGCTCACTGAGTCTAATCAACATAATACTATCATATAATGAAGCAATGTAATACTTTGTGGAAGAGAAAGCCAACCAATATCCCTGCAAACTAAATTATGACACAGGGCTTGCGAGCTGATGTACCCCTGAGGTAGGACAGTAAATATATATTGCTGGCTTTTCCAGCTGAAAGAAATTTTCTTCCGGTTGGCCTTATGGATGTATGGAGAAAAGGGCATTAGCCAAATCAATAGCTGCATATCAGGTACCAGGAGATGTGTTAATCTGCTCAAGCAAGGAAACCACATCTGGTACAGCAGCTGCAATTAGAGTCACTACTTGATTGAGCTTACAATATTCAGCTGTCATTATCCAAGATTTGTCTGTATTTTGCACATGCCCAATAGAAGAGTAAAATGGGAATGTGGTAGAAACCATCACTACTGCATCTTTCAAGTCTTTGATGCTGGCACTAATCTTTGCCATCCCTCCAGGTATGCAATATTGGTTCTGATTCACTATTTCCCCAAGAAAAGATAGCTCTAATGGCTTCCATTTGGCCTTTCCCACCACAATAGCCCTGACTCTACAGACTAGAGAATTAATGTGAGGATTCTGCTAAGCGCTAAGTATGTCTATCCCAATTATACATTCTGGGACTGTGAAAATAACAGGATGAGTTTGGGGTCCAACTGGACCCACTGAGAGTTGGACCTTAGCTAAAATTCCTTTTATCACTTGACCTCCATAAGCACCTACTTTCACAGGAGGACTATAATGATATTTTGAATCTCCTGGAATCAGGGTCAATTCAGAGCTAGTGTCCAGTAGTCCCGAAAAGGTCTGATCATTTTCTTTTCCCCAATGTACCATCACCCTAGTGAAAGGCCATAGGTCCTTTTGGGGAAGAACAGGAGAAAAAGTAATGGTAGAACTTTTTGGCTCCCCTTCAGTCAAGAAGTTCTAGGTCTGTAAATTGGCTCAAATATGGGAATTGTTTGAGAGACTATGATTCCTGCTGTTATGAGTTATGTCATACTGTGGTACACTTGTCCTGGAATTTTTCTGCTTATATAAATCAAATAAGAATTTGATGGGTTTCCTGTCAATTTCACTTCTGGGATCACCATGACTAATCAGCCAATGCCACAGATTTGCATAAGTAAAACCATTCTGCTCATTGCGTCTCCTCTTCTGCCCATTATGATAAGTATGACCACCTTGCCTCTGGTGGTTGAAAGCTGATGCTTGGCCTTTGCCATTCTGAGATCCAATAATACCCATCACATTTAAGTCCACCAATTGATCATGTGTGTCTCCCACTGTAAGTTACATTAGACAAAGAATAGCAATGGCAGAGTCCTTCAAGGATAAAAGTTCTCCCCTCACAAATTTGTTTCTTAAAGTACAGGTGAAGGGAATGACCTCTGGATACATCTATTATGGAGGAGAAGATCTTACATGGCAAATCCACTCTAGCATTCCAAGGTGATCCTTTGAATCCTCTCATCCACAGGAAATCCAAGGGAGGTCAGGGATTTTCAATTCATTCACAGTAAGCCATCTTTTGGTCCATACCTCAGACAATCAGCCAAATAAACTATTAGTCCCCTTTTTAATTTTGCAAACTGCTACATGAAATCTAGAATCTCTGTTTAATAGGCTCATATCAATAAATTCAACCTACCTAATTGTATGTTACTTCCACCATTATCTCACACTCTTAAAATCCATTTCCACACATATTCCCCATATCTCTGATTGTATGAATCAGGAAACTCAAGAAGTTCTTTTGGAGTATAGCATACTTCCTCATGGGCCACAGTCTGTACCTCACCTCTAGGTGCCTGCTTAGACTTGCTTCTGGTTATACGCCTACAGGCAAGTGGGCGATGAGAATAGGCCCTGAGGAGTATGAATAGTATCTTGCTCTATTTCTACAGACAGTGCTGGATTAGTTCCCTTAGGGAAAGGTGGAGAAGCCAATTATATAGAGGGTGGGAAGGCCATGTCTTATGGCACGATAAAAGCATCAGAATGTAGGAATTCAACTTCTCCAGCCTTTTCAGGTCCTCCCACATATGCCCACTCCATTTTTCAGCATCCTATTGTTTTCCCAGCAGTGTCTCTCCTTAACTGCAGACATCTTTTGAGACTGACAGTAAACATTATGTTGTAAGTCAGCCAGTCTCAGGATGAAGGCCTGTATTTGGTTTTCAGCAACTTCAGTACTAGGACTAAAAGAGACAAGACTTTCCTTCAAAGTACACTGATTAACTGTTAGGTCAGCTATATGCTTCTGGAGTTTATCATTCTCCTTTGTTAATTTGTCCAGTAATTTCAGAAGAAACTATCCAACATCATTATATTCCTTAGTTTTCAGAAATGTTCAAGGTATTGTATATAGAGTTACTAAACCCCTTGCTTCTCACGAGTGAATTAGGAACATTGAAAGGATTCACGTTTCATGTAGATTTAAACACTTCACACCATGGATTATCAGCACTCTCCATACTAACAGAAGTAGGGACTTTACCAACTTTAGGATTAACAAATTGTAAAATCAGCTCCAGAAACCACAAAACCAACTAAGGAAATTCATCCTCACAATTCTGTTTCTCCAGAACCACTCCCAGTACCAAAATCTGTATTGGCCAGGGTTCACTAGAGTAACAGAATTTACAGGACACATATATGGCAAAAAGGGATTTATCAAATCTGCTTATAGTCCAAAGCAGTGTAATTCTAAGTTTCAGAGTGCACATGGACAGCCAGAGGCCAGCAGCTGGTCCAGTGATCCAAGAGCTTGAGTCTCAGAATGAGAGTTACCACTAATTCAGTCCCAGTCCAAGATGGAAAGACCAGGAAACTCTCCAGAGAAATGATGAAAATCTATTTTGAAGAGCTGAAAGCCAATATCTCAGATAAGAGCAGACCCACTTTCTTCAGGAAAAACCATGCATCCCTTTACACAACTGTCTCCTTCTTTTATGTAGGTCCTGTGCCTATCAGGACAGTGTTACCTACATTCAAGACAGGACTTTCCCTTCAATCTGCCATTACATAAATCAATCATCTCATCAAGACATCCAAAGTCACATAATCTTAGGTGTTTTATGATCCAGTCAAGTTGACAATCTAGACTTACCATCACATTGTCCCTTACGAAAGTTGAAAAAAAAGTCAACTGAGATTGTATAGTGGTTTGAATGATGATCCCCAAAAGACTTTCTCAAATCCTAATTTCTGGAGCCTATGAATGTTACCTTACTTGGTGGGAGATAGGCTTTACATATTTAATTAAGTTGAAGGTCTTCATATGAGATTCTTCTGGATTACCTGAGTGGGCTACAACTACCATAAATGTCTTTCTAAGGTAGAGAAGAGAAGACCATATGAAAACAGAGGCAGAAATCAAAGTGATGATGTCACAGACCAAGGACTACAAGCAGTACATGGGATCACAAATGTTGGGCACAGGCATGGAAAGGAGTCTTTCCTAGATCCTATAAGAGGGTCATGGTCTTGCTGAAATCTTGATTTCAGATTTTTGGCCCCCCAAAAAACTGTGAAAAATAAATCTCTGCTATTTTAAGCCACCTAGTTTATATAAGTCATTAGGGTAGTGGTGGAAAACTAAGACAAAAACTATACAAAATTTTTAAAAATGCTCCTCATAATAAATTAATGATAATACAGAATATTTTTCTTGTCACTAAAAACATGCTTAAAACATGCCTAAAATATAGGAAAAAGAGGCAAGAAAAACAGTCTCTCGGGAGAAAATAGTCTGGCACCAATGGATATGCAAGACTAAGGAGAGTTTGACCAAGAAATTGTCAAACTAAAAGAGTTAGTTTTACCTTTATGTCATTTGCATTGTGCTAGGTATTCTGAGCTTAATATCCATCTTTTATCCACCATTATCCACAGAATTTTATTCTTAAAAGAATGAAGTTTTAGAAGTCTGAATAGCCAGCCAGTTCTATGCCAAGGAGAAATAGGAAGGAAAGAATAAAGCAGTGCAGAGAAGGCAAGAGACAGGAACCAGAATTCAGCAGCACTGTGAAAATAAGAGCATTGATCAGGAGAAGCAAAAATATGAAGAGATTTGGAGGGTGCAGGAGACGGACTCTAGTGACTGCATTTCACATAGAGGAGAAAAAAATGACTTTCAAGATTGCTGAACTTGGCCACACACAGGTAACAGAGGTTTGGATTAGATTATAGAAGAGGTAAATTTTAGTCAGAGTAAGATTCCAAATTGTGTTTGTGGTGTGTGTGTTTGTGTATGTGTGTGTGTGTGTGTGTGTGTGTATGTGTGTGTGTGTGTGGTGTGTTATTGTGTATTGAACCCTGGAGCATTCTACCTCTGAGATATACCCCTAGTCCTTTTTATTTTTTTTTTAATTTTGAAACAGGATATCACTAATTTTCTGATAGTCTTGCTATATTGCTGATGCTGGCCTCAAACCTGTGATTCTACAGTCTCAGCCTCTTAAGTACTGGGATTACAGGTGTGCATCCCCATACTTGGCTACTGCAAGTTTCTTATGAACTCAGTCATTTCTAGATATATCATTGACTTTTTTTCTTTCTTTCTGCCCTCCATCTCTTCTGTGTTATGATATGGTTTTCTCCTACTCTGATGTAAATAGAATTAGTGAAGTGAAATTAAATAGTTTCTGTCATATGGTGCCTCAGTCAACATTATCATTGCTATAGTCCCAAACAACTGACCACACAACTTATAGGAGGGAATATTTATTTGCTCATAATTTTTGGAGGTTTAAAGGTTCAGTTCATGTAAGGCCAGGTCTGCAGAGGTCAGGGCATGGTGGCCAGAAGCAGAGAGAGAGGGAGAGCACAAAGGCTCTGTTCTCACATCACAGAGGCCAGAAGCAGAGAAAGAGCAAGAGGGGGAGGAATCATAGAATCCCCAAGGCCATACCCCGAGAAGCCCCCTCCTTAGCAAGCAAGCCCTGCTTCTGAGGTATCATTTGCTACCTTGTGTCCATGAGGGCTAGGAGGACATTCTAAATCTAAACCATTACGCTTTGTCTTTGGACCCCATATAGCTTTGTTGATTGCAATGGGCAGCACACAAGATCTTCAAGCCTTTCTCCATGGCTCACAGCTCTCAGCCTTTCCTCATAGTCATTCCACCATTTTGGCATTCTGGCATTTCTAAATCTTGGGGGTTTTCCTTGCAACCTTGGCTTCCCCCTCACAGCTTCTCAAATTGCCCCATTTGGGCCTGCTCACAGGGATTCCAACCCTGCCCCATGTTGCCTGGCTTCCAAGGCCTTCCTTTGAAATCTGGGGGGTCAAGCTGTATAACCCATTTTTCCATCAAATTCAACCTTACATGAGCACCAAGACTGACCACCAGCAAGAAAGGTAGTCATGCTTCCTTTAGTTTTAATCACAACTGCTGGGACCACCTCCATCATGACAGCTATTGTAGCCACCTTTATCTGGGCCACCACTGGACCCACTTACATGTGGACCATAACTGGGCCCACTTCCATCAGAGCTGACACTGAGTCTAACTTCATCATGGCAGCCCTTGGCCCTGCCTCCATTATAGTCACCACTTCCTCCTTACTTTCATCCATCTTACTTTCTTCCAAAACACCATCTCTCTGGGCCTCTCACATGCCTTTCTGGACAAACTGCAAATTTATAAAGTCTCCTTGCTTTCCTTTCTGCTTCTGAAATTCACCATACTATTGGCTGAACACAGCCATTAACATCCAGAATGAAGTCTGGATACTTTTCTGTTTTTAGATTTCCTCCAGTAGCTTAATCAGTTCATAATTTTTAAATTCAGCCTCACACAGTTTCAGAACATGAGGAAAATGCTGGTATGTTATTTGCCAGAATGTAACACATGTGGCTTCTACTCTGTTTTCTTGTGGAGTCTTCTTTGCCCTCTGAAATCTCCTGAGCACAGTCTCTACTTTCCACTTTTCTAGCCACTTTCTGGATCTTTCAACTTTTGCTCACAAACCAGTTTCAAAGACTCAAAATCCACATGGTCATATTTGGAAATAACAGTGACCCCACTCCTGGTACCAATTTCTATCTTAATCAACATTCTCATTGTAATAATCCAAAATAACTGAAAACACAACTTAGAGGAAGGAAGATTTATTTGCTCACAGTTTTGGGATGTTTAAAGGTTCAGTTCACATGAAGCTGGATCTGTAGTGTGCGGGCAATAGTTGGAAGCAGAGAGATGGAGAGCATAAGGGCTCTGCTCTCACATCACTGAGGTCAAAAGAAGATAGAGCAGGGGGAGGAGGAACCATATTATCTCCAAGGCCACATGCCCAAGTACCCCTTTTTAGCAACCAAGTTCCACTTCAAACATGCACCTTGTTTACATGAATGCTAGGGAGACATTCTATATTCAAACCATTACATATGGAGAAGCTACACAGAATGTAGAAAACAAAACAGACTTCATATAAATGAGGAAAGAGACTAGTAGAATAGTGGAAGGGCATTGAGAGATGGAGGTGAGAAGGGGGAAAAGGAGGATCCAGGAATGAAATGGTTTAAATAATGCTATGTTCATCTATGAAGATATCATCACTGATCTCACTAACATATATGGGGAGGGAGTATGAATGAGCAGATTGAGATTTAGAGGGAAATACATCAAGTGCTGTGGGCATATATGTTTATATCACTTTGAACCTCACTAAGATGTATAATTACAATGCACCAATAAAAAGACAATTAAATAGAGCCAATAATAGGCCATACTACTCCATCTGATAAGGGATTAATATCGAAAACAAAGTACGAAAATAGATACCATGAGAAATCAAAGAGAGGAGAAATAATCAATGAAAATCAGCAATATTTAAAACATCAAACAGGGTGAGAAAAAGAGATAGATATAAGCAGGAACATAAGATGAGCAATTGGAGAATGGGCTGAGGGATAAAAGATACACATATAAGGGAATAAGACAGTGATAAATGTGATACAAAATCAATTAAATGACATGGAAAAACTGGAAGGAATGAAAAAGGAGTTTTAGTAGGAAAGAAGAGAAGAAAGAAGGAAAATTGAATGCAGAACATATCAACATAATAAGGCAGTTTATATTAAACATGAATATTTTTAGAGAATATATAAAATCATTTCAATTTTCTGGCTTGTAGTGAGTGGTGTCACCACTGGCTTTTAGTGAGTGGTCAATTTAAATTTTAATTCAAGTAATGCTTTCCAAAGGTCATAAAATTTTGGAGCCAATCAGGATATATCATACTTTAGAAGGTTAGGTTTTTTTGGAAATGCATTAATTTTCTTATAACATTTGGCTTTTGGTACAAAACCAATTGTTTGCTAAATACCTCCATGATCTAAAAGAGCTCATTTATTCCCCAGAGTGAACATTCCTGCTTAGAGAGCATCTTTCATATTTGGAGGCTCCAGTTTAGGTTTATATAGAAAAGCCAATGAAGAAACAGCATCTCAGTGCTTCTATTTTGAATAAAGTATTAATCTTTTACAGTTTCAACATTAATTTTGTTATTTATGTGAACTAATATAAACTCTGAAGATAAACTATTCAATGTTATGAAATTTGAAAAATGGGACTTTGGAAAACTTGTAGTCATCCATTTTAGTTTTATAAGAGAGAAGTTCTTTACAAAAAGATGAAATGTGAAGATGATGAATATGTAATAATGTTTTCATACACTTGCCAATTTAATGTGTTTGCATTAATATTTAATACATCAATCTTTTCAAGAAGAACATGTTCTGCATTTCAATGTGTCTTTTCTTTTTCATTAGAATGGCCTATTTCTAAAATCCCTGGAGGAAATATTATTATTTGGTGGACATTTCCAAGACAATGATCAAACCTCCTTATCTTATGACTGCATAAGAAAATGTAATTTTTATTTAGATTATATGCAGTATTATTATACATATGTATATGTGATTTATAAGCATGAAATCTGCTTTTAGTTGGTTTTGGTAATAAAAGAAAGTATAAAAAAGCATTATTTGAGTCAAATATTGAGAATGAAGCAAGTGTGTTGATAAGATTTTAAAACAAAGTAGAAATGTTTTTGGTTAATCCTGACACCATAACTTTGTCCAGGTTTAAGATACTTGCATAAAGCTTATGAGATTTCATCATGGAATTTAATTTACTCCATTCAAATTATTTTTATTTTCAGGTTTTGTTCAGCTAAACACAATTCCTTATTAAATTGCACTCCCTAAATCTCATTCAGATTCAATTACTTTTCCAAAATGCCTTCTAAGATTGTATATATACCTGATTATTCTATAGCCAATTTTTTACAATGACACCTTGAATCTGTTGATTATATTTCTTTACATGTGCTCTTTAAGATTATGTATAATCTTAAAGAATATATATATATATATATATATATATATATATATATATATATATATGCCATTATAAACCACTTAACCTACTCCTGCCTGATGTCACCACTCTTTTTTCATTTTTACATCCATATTTTACTGGGACATTTAATTTTGAAACATACTTATAAAACAAAACTATATGCCAAGCGTGAGCTATTGAGGACCTGTCCAGATATTCTGAAGTTGAAGGCAGCCCTCTTTCAGCTTCCAATTTTCCCACAAGTCCTAAAGGTCTAGCAAGACATAGTCAACCCTCCCAAAACTCTGTATAAGCAGGTAAGCATGACTTTTCCCCAAGGGAAATCCCAGTGATGCAAGAGCTGAGTCTGTATGAGAGTCACAGAATATACCTGCTGTTGCTTTCAACAGAAAAAGAATTGGGAGTTAGAGAGTTGATAAGTCAGGCTGTCATCTATTCTAGAATCCCATAACAAAAGCTTTAATTTAGTAACTATGAAATTTGAAGAAACAAGACATTCAAGTGCAGAACATAAGCTCCTCTGGGGACCAAGCTTTCCTATAGTTTGCTATTCCTCTGTGATTAGAAAAAGAACTTTGTGCATGCTGTCTCAGTAGTTAATTAAAAAATAAATGAATCAATGGAGGACAATAATTATAAGAGGAAAGAGTGACCAGTTTTGTAATGTGTCATTTATATGATTTAATAAAGAAAGGAGTCTGTCAGTGGGTAAAGCAGTTCAGAAATGGACAGGTCAAGCTTCAGCGCACATTTGGCAAAACTCCAGGGACTTGTTCTTCTCTGAGAACATGTTGCAAACAACAATTCCTAATCTCCTATCCCCTTACTCTGGCAGTTTTTCTCCCCTTCATTCTGTTCAACAAACACTTTGATGTAAAATCAGAAGAAAATATACAATAGAGAGAGAGAGAGAGAGAGAGAGAGAGAGAGAGAATATGACCACATGATCTAGCAATCCCAAAAGAACTGAAATCAGGATAATTTTTGGTTGGCCACTATATAATTTATAATATATAACATATAATATAGGGATTCACTGTGACACAATTATACATGTACATAATATAACTTGATCAATTTGAATTCCCAGTATCTATCCTTTTCCTTTCTTCTCTCCCGCTGATCCCCTTCCCCAACTCTGGCATCCCTTCTCTTATTTATTTTCATGGGGTTAACCCCTCTTGTCTTGCTTATTTTTGCTCCACATGATACTCTGTAATGCTATTCATTTATCTGCAAATGGCCTAAGTTCATTTTTTCTTTATGGCAAACTAAAACTCCATTCAGTAGATATACCACAGTTTCTTTACCCATTCTTCTGCTGAAGGACACCTAAGATGGCTCCATAACTTGTGAATTGTGCTGCCATAAACATAGATATGCATGTATAACCATAGTAGACTGACTAATTCCTTGGGAGACGTACCAAGGAGTGGCACAATCACTTACAGTATTTAATAACAAAGTTAACAGTTTTAATTTAATTCATACTGTTATATTTTTCTCACACACCTTTGTTTAATCCATCAATAGATTTTGAAGTTATTACAGAATATTAAACAATTGAATTATATGCAAAACTCTTAAAATATACAATACATTTTTCCATGAGGAGAATATATTTGGTGTGAGATGAAAAATCTGAGGCAAATACTGGCAATTTAAGACTCTGGGCAGCATGTGGAATTTCAATTTTATGGGAGAAATCTTGAGTTATTTTTAAAGTTTTATAGTATTGTTTCTAAAAGATATTTATACCTAGCCATCCTATTTTATGTCAGTTGTACAGCTCTCACCCTGTTTTCCTTCTCTGGGACCTGTGCATTAGCCTGTAGCCACCAATGAACTTTCTCCACTCAAAATTACAGTATTTTGCTCTTTATTTCCTTTCAATTCCACTTAAATAAATAGGGTCTAATAAATAAATAATTATTATACTGGCTACTACACCTAAAAAGGCAAAATTTTTACAGTAGAAAAAGAATTCCTATACTCAAACATTATACTTCATCTCCTCCCCTATTAAAATGAACAAACTGCCAATTCCCTTATTTAATTTCAGGTGTTCCACTCATTCAGTGGACACTATCCACTATTGTCTACTCAAAGACATGACTCTTGCAGATGACCCTTTCTTCTTCTATTGAATCAACATATGCAATATAGACAGGCCCTAACCTCTGGGCTTCTACGCTTCACCTCATCTACTGTCCACACCCTAGGGGATCTCCTACAACTTATGACTTCAAATATTAACATTCACATGAAAAATTCCTAACTCACATTTTCAAGCTGCACTCTACTCCTGAAATCTAATGCAAAATATTAAAGTTGCTTATCTAACATCTCTAGCTAGATAACTCAAGGACATTTTTAATTTAATTTATTCAAAATTGAAGTCTTGGTACACACACACACACACACACACACACACACACACACACACACACACACACTTTATCTTTTTCTCTCATTGTCCCAAAGCTCAGTAAATGGCAATTCCATTTTTTTTTCTAGTTGTTCAGATCAAAACATTTGAGGGCATAACTACATGTTCTCTTTTACTCATAACTACATGCAACTAACTACAAATACCCAGAACTTTCTCTTTAAACATATCTAAAGTCCTTTTTCCCCAAATCCTCACCAACATTTACTGTTATTTGACTTCTTGATGATTGTCATTCTGAATGGGGTTAGATGGAATCTTGATATAGTTTTGATTTGCATCTCCTTAATTGTTAATGATGTTGAACATTTTTCATGTATCTATTGGCTCTTTGTATCTCTTCTTTTGTGAAGTGTCTACTCAATTCAGTTGCCCATTTCTTGATTGGGTTATTTGTTTTCCCAAAGTCTTTTAAGTTCTTTGTATATTCTAGATATTAATCTTCTGTCAGAGGGATAGCTGGGATTGCAAACTAGTTCAAATGCTATAGAGATCAGTGTGGAGATTCCTTAGAAAACTGGGAATGGATCCACCATATGATCCAGCTATACCAGTCCTGGGTATCTTTCCAAAGAGGCTGAAATCAGAGAACAACAGTAATATATGCATACCCATATTCATAGCAGCACAATTTACAATAGTCAAATTATGGAATCATAATTTGGTGTCCATCAACAGATGAGTGGATCACAAAACCATGGGAAATATACACAATAGAATTCTACTCAGCAATGAAGAAGAATAAAATAATGTCATTTGAAGAAAATGGAAGGACCTGGAAAACATTGTTAAGTGAGATTAGCCAGTCACAGAAAGTGAAGGGACATATGTTTTCTTTAACATACACAAGCTAGGGAGTAACTGGGATATCAGAAGGACTCCAGATAACAGAGGAGAAACCTCAACAAAGCCAGAGAAGTGTTCTAAGGAAAGGGGTGGGGGAAGACTGAGGTTCATTATTGGAAATACTAACATCAACTGTGTGTACATATGTGAAAATCCCAATATCAGTCTCAGTCCTCTGTATGGGGAGGCAGGGGGGACACTAAGTGCTGTGTGCATGTATGTCATTCTCAACATGATTTACATTATGATGTGAGACAATAATGCATCAATAAAAGCACATTAAAAAATTCAAAGTCTAACAGTTGTAGATAATTTTAATTATAATTGTCTCTGATACTAACACCCTGGTACAAGCCACTAATGGGATACACTTTTGCTACATAGGTTTGCTCCTTCCACCTTTGTCTCAATATAGGTGGATGCAGTAACCATAGTTGTTATTTTAAAATAAAAACCAGCTTATATAATTATGCCATGTCTGCTTTAGAACCTCCCATAGCTTTTTAGCATCCTTTGAGTAAAAACCAAAATGATTACCAAGATTTAGCTCAAGAAAGTCTCTCTCTGATCTCATCTCCTCACCCTGCTTCCCTGTTCACTTTTGCTCACACTGACATGTTTTTTTTGTTTCTTTGTTTGTTTTGTATTGTTTTTCTTTGTTGTTGTTTTTAGAACAATCTGCCCCCTCTTGTGTCTGGAGTTTGGGTTCCTTTTGCCTCTCATTTCAACATAGAACAACTTGCAGACTCACACTTTCTTCAATGTTCTGTCAACTTATCATTTAGACCTGATGTAGGGTAACATATTGATATTAATATTAATTAATGAATTCTGTTAACAAAAAAGTTGACTTAACTGAAGGTGATGAGGTGATGGACAGGGGTGGGGCACCCTAATCCACATGATGTGCTTTCACAAATATATCAAAGTCAATCACTAAACTGAACTTGAGAAGGAGGGTGGGCGAGGGAGTGGGGTAGGAATTGGGGAAGGGGTTAAATGAGAACTATGTGCATATATGCCTTTATTAGCTTGTACCTAACAAAGATGTATGATTACAGTGCACTAATTAATAAAAAAAAAAGTGTAGAGCATAATAAAGAATGGGAGTAAATGCATGCTAAGTTCATTATTAGTATGTATAGGTGATTAGATAAATATAACCTTAATGTATATTTGGACTCTAGTAGTTTCCAAATCAAAATTAGTATCTTTGGAATAACTATGAAAGGAAAATACAAATATCTAATACTTACTAAATTCTGGTCTCTTGGACTATATTGATTCACCTTGTCATTAAGTAGCCTTAGTGAGTAGCTATAATTACTCCCATTTTATAGATGAGACACTAAGGTAAAGAAAAGTAACTTGCCTCAAATCACATAAGTTTTAAGAGCTATGCTTTATATCTAAATGATGTCTCCAGAACTATGTCCTAGACTCTTAAACTACTGCTTAAACTATCTTTAAGATTTAAGGCCTCCATGATAAATTTTACTTGATTGTTTCATCAAATATAATTCCTTTAGAGAAAAATTTATGAGGTCTCAATAAATCTTAAAAATGGCGTTATAAAAATAAAGACACATGATAGACATAATTCTAAAATGGTCTCATAATTCCTACTTCCTGTTATGCAAAGCCCTCTGTACAAATTCATTTTGAGCTTGAGATAAACTCTATGAATATGAGGGAATTGTCGTGACCCTTATTAAGAAAGTAAGATTATCCTCAGTGGGCTTGACCTAATCAAGTGACTCTCATTCCTTGATAAAAGATTCAAATTTGAGAATTTTTTTTTCAGTATGAAAGGTTGAACCCATGGGCATTCTACCTCTGAGCTACATCCCCAGCCCTATTTTTATTCATGATTTTGAAACAGAGTCCCACTAAGTTGCAGAAGGCCTCATTAAGTATCTGAGGCTGGCTATGAATCTGTGATCCTTCTATCTCAGCCTCCCAAATATTGGGATTATAAGCATGCACCACCACACCTGGCTTGAGAATGAGTATTTGACTTGAAGGAATTTGCATTGCTGGCTTTTAAAATAGAGGGGACCATGTGGTGATGATCTGAAATAACTCTTCAGTAGATGACAGTGACCCCTGAAAGATATACATCAAAGAACTGATTCTACCAACAAACTAAAACAATTTGGAGAAACACCCTAAACTTCAGATGAAAACTTAGGTAGCCAGATGAACACAGAATTCAGTTACTCTGTACCTAGATTTTTGACACACAGAACTAAGAGATTATAAATTGCTGTTGTCATAAAACATCACATTTGTAGTAATCTGTTTAGTGATAGAAAACTCATGTCACAGCCGTTTCATTTTATCCATACGTATAACTCATTTAAATTCATTCAGAAACAAAAATGGATTTTTTCTGATTTGATTTAATGATTAAAGAAATATATTCTGCCTAGAAGAGATAAATCAAAAACAAAATGCTACAGAAATATTAAAAATACAAGAATAAATAAAATTTTGCCAAAGAAAAACAAACATAGAAAAGTAGAAGTATCAACATTAACAGTAGACTGGGAAAATTTATAGAGACAAGAAGAATGGTTATATTGACTTATGAAAAAATATATTAATATATAATATATAAAGGATCTTAATCTATAATATTTCAACATGACTGAAGTAAGAAATACCCAAATAGTTCTGATAAAAGTTTACTTGGGGTGTATCCATGAGGAATGTTTCTAAAAGAAATTAGCATTTGAATTTGTAGACTGAGTAAAGGAGTTTGACCTCACCAGGAATGACAGGCTCCCAGTGTGCTGAGGGCCTGACTAGAACAAAATTGTGGAGAGATACCAAAATTGACATCTTTACTTGAATGGAAAAAATCCATTTTCTCCTGTCCTTGGACATAAGAACTCCTAGTTTTCAGGTTTTGAACTCAGACCAGGACTTAACGCTATCACCATCCTCTACCTCATTCTCCTCAGACTGAACTGCACCACTGGCTTTCCTAGTTATCCAGTGTATAGTTAGCATATTGTGGGACTTCTGTAACCATGTGAACCACTTCTTATAATAAATTTCCCCTTAGCACACTCTTTCAGAGAGAAAGAGAGAGAATCAACATTTTATATTTAACATATTTAACACATATAATTTTTTTCTTTTTTTTAATTTTTAATTTTATTCATACATTGTAAGCATATATCTTTGATAGGTAAAAATTGATAACCATAGATGTGCTCACAATTCTCATTTGACCCCTTTCCCAAATTCCTACCCCGATCCCTAGCCCTCCCTCCCTCTCAAGTTCAGTTTAGTGAGTGACCTTGATATACATTAGTGTGCCCCCCACCCCATACAACCCCTTCGGTTAAATCAACTTCTTTGCTTTCAAGGGTCTCTCCTTTTTCATCTGGAGACCCTCTTATGCCCCATCTTCTCCCTAGCATCAGCATATTAGGGAGAAAATATGCTTCTTTACTCTTTGTGACTGGCTAATCTCACTTAACATACTGTTTTCCAGTTGCATCCATTTCCCTGCAAATAACATGATTTTTTTCTTCTTTATGGCTGAGTAAAATTCCATTGTGTACATATCCCATAGTTTGTAATCCATTCATCTGTCAATGGACATCTTGGCTGCTTCCATAGTTTGGCTATTGTAAATTGTGCAGTTATAAACATAGATACACATACATCAGTCTGATAGTTTGGTTTCCATTCTTTTGGGTAGATACCCAGAAGTGGTATTGCTGGATCATATGGTAGGTTCATTCCCATACATCTGAGAATCCTCCATACTGTTTTCCAAAGTGGTTGCACTAGTTTTCAATCCCACCAACAGTGTATTAGAGTTCCCACTTCTCCACATCCTTGCCAGCAGTTGTTGTTGTTGTTCGTGTTTTTTATGATTGCCATTCTGACTGGAGTTAGGTGAAATCTCAGGGTAGTTTTGATTTGCATCTCTCTGATTGTTAATGATGTGGAACATTTCCTCATACATTTATTGGCCATTTGTATTTCTTCTTTTGTGAAGTGTCTATTTATATCCTTTGCCCATTTTTGATTGGGTTATTTGCTTTCTTAGCTGTGATTTTCTTGAGTTCTTTGTATATCCTACATATTAGACCTCTATCCGAAGAGTAACTTACAAAAATCTTCTCCCACTCTGTAGTCTCTCTGTTTAGGTTCTTGATAGTTTCCTTTGCTGCACAAAAGCTCTTCAGTTTAATGCTATCCCATGTATTGATCTTCCTTTGAGCTGCTTGTGCTTTTGAGGTCTTGTTGAGAAACTTTTTACCTGTGCCTATGTGTTGAAGTGTTGGGCCTATGCCCTCTTCAAGTAGCTGCAAGGTCTCTGGTCTGACATCCAGATCCTTGATCCACCTTGAGTTGACTCTTGTGCAGGGTGAGAAAGTGGGGTTTATTTCCAGTTTCCTGTATATGGTTAACCAGTTTCGCAAACACCATTTGTTAAAGAGGCTATCTTTTTTCCAGTGTATAGTTTTGGCTCCTTTGTCAAAAATCAGTTGACTGTAAGCACATGGGTCTGTTTCTGAGTCTTCTATTCTGCTCCATTGGTCTATGTGTCTGTTTTTGTGCCAATACCATGCTGTTTTTCTTACTGTGGCTTTGTAGTAGAGTTTGAAGTCAGGTATTGTGATACCTCCTGCATGGTTCTTGTTGCTAAGAACTACTTTGGCTATCCTGGGCTTTTTGTTGTTCCAGATGAATTTAAGGACTGATTTTTCTATGTCTGTGAGGAGTGCCCTTGGCAATTTCATGGGTATTGCATTGAATCTGTAGATCAGTTTTGGGAGGATGGCCATTTTGATGATATTTATTCTGCCTATCCAAAAGCATGGTAGATCCTTCCATCTTCTAAGGTCTTCATCGATTTCTTTCTTCAACTTTTTGTAGTTTTCCTTTAGAGGTCTTTTACCTCCTTGGTTAAGTTTATCCCTAAGTATTTTATTTTTCGGGGTGCTATTGTGAGTGGAATTGTTTTCTGGATTTCTTTTTCAGTGGATTTATGGTTGGCATACAGGAAAGCTTCTGATTTTTTAAGATTGATTTTGTATCCAGACACTTTGCTGAATTTGTTGATCAGTTCTATGAGTTTTTTGGTTGAGTTTATTGGGTCTTCTACGTAT
>PVLC010004843.1:0-81213 GCA_004027655.1 Graphiurus murinus | reverse complement strand
CAGGAAACTAGCATGAGAATTAATAAATGAGATGGCATAAATTCCTCTGTGCACCGAAGGAAACTGTCAAGTGTCTAAAGAGAGACCCTACAGAATGGGAGAAGATCTTTGCTAGCTACTCCTCTGGTAGAGGACTAATATTCAAAATATACAAAGAACTTAAAAAACAATGTTAAAAACAAACAAACAAATAATCCAATCTATTTTTCTTCACTTGACCTTCCTTATTTTTTAAGTCATGGATTTAATCTTGGATTTTTTCATGATATTTGCAAGGAAATGGAAGGAACTGGAAAACATTATGTTAAGTGAGATTAGTCAGTCACAAAAAGTTAAAAATCAAATGCTCTCCCTAATATGTGGAAGCTAGGGAGAAAATGGGACATAAGAGGGTCTCCAGATGAAGGAGAATCCTTAGGTGAACAAAGAATTTGACTTAACAGAAGGTGAAGGGGGTAGGGAGGACACCGTAATGAACATGATGTACTTTCCATGAACACATCTAAGTCAATCACTAAACTGACCTTGAGAAGGAAGGAGGAGGAGGGAAGAGGGTGGGAATTGGGAAAGGGTTAAATGAGAAATGTGTGCATGGATGTCTTTACCTATACTAGCTTGTACCTAACAAAGGTGTGTGGTTACAATGCACCAAATAAGGGAAAGTTGAAAAAAAAAAGATTTGTTTAAGTTACACCCGGAGATTTTGGATCTTGTAACACGGAGCCCACTTCTATTAACCTGACAGAAACAGCTAAGACATTTATAGATCGGCTTCAAGCCTTGGTCACTACCTGGCCCTCGTTTACCTCCTTGCTAGGAGGAGCTATCGTAGCAACAGCAATAGTCATTCTAGGTTTATGCATTCTACCACTTGTTGAACGCCTTGTGATCAATGCCTATGTTAGTATATGCGCAGATTTACATGAAATAAAAATGCAAGCACTGCCTCGCACAGGGCCTGGTAGTCAATGACGGTTTCGATTTTCTCAGGGCAAATCAACCTAAGACAGGGCTCGTTGAATGACTCATCAAGACCCCATGATGGGTAAGATTAAGCACCTGGTAGGAAACGACCTAAGACGGGCACAGTCCTTCGTGCATTTTAAAATAAAAACGGGGGAGTTGTGGGAGCCCAGCTGGGCCCTATCCCTCCTGGCAGTTGCTATCTGCATATATGAGCAATTATACTGACTCTTCTGCTATGGCTACATTGGCGTCTCGAAGTCTGGAGATTGCCCCTAGGATGCATAGATGAAAGATCCTCCTACTTCTTAGAAAGTAAATATGAGACCCTAAAGGAGTATGGTTTTATGACTCTAGAAAGTTTGCTTTACCAGGCTATGTTAAGAATGTGGGCTAAACGTGTAAAACGAAGAAGTGGTGCTGTTTGTGACAATGATTGATATCTCATAAATGTCTATGTAACCCTGTTGTACTCAAGAAATGTATAAAAAATCCATGCCGAAAATATAAATTAAAAAAAATCTTGGATTTTTCCTCCATTTTCTCAATATTTAGTTTATTATTCTCATTTTTTCCTTTCTTCTTTCCCATTCCTCTTGCATAAGTGGGGAATAGGGAATTTCAATTAGAAAACTGGATTTATTTGTTTTTTGGACAAAAATATAACATATATCTTATGTCTAATATTGTGCTATATAGCCAAGAACTTCCAAACAAGGCTGCATTTGAATAATAAATTATGAATTTCACACATAAATAAGAACTAAGACTAACCTAGTCACCTTAATGAGAAAGACTACTACCCCAGACAGTAAATCTTTATTCTATCTTGACATATATAATAAGACAACAAGAAAATGACAGTGAGAATTAGAATAATAGTAATAGTTAACATTGAGCAATGCCTACTATAACCAGGAACTATTCTAAGAAGGCAGTATTTATTGAAATTGTCTAACAATTTCTAATAATCATATTTTCCAAAAATGGCAATGGCAATATTTTCATTTCTATGTGTTTTTCCAAAACTTTGTCACTTTCTCTCATAAGGTAGAGTTTGTTTCTACTTCCCTGAACCTGTGGTAGACTTGTGGCATCTTCATATAATCAAGTATGATTGAAAAGATGCAGTGATATCCAAGGCTCATTTACTAAAAGTGTATAGCTTCTGCCTGACCCTCTCTTCTGTGCACATTCACCCTTAGAACCAGCCACCATGTTGTAAGAAGCCCAGGCCACATGGACAGGCCATGAAAAGATGTCTGGTAAGTAGCCCTAGCATAAGTCTCATTCAACAGCACCAATTGTCAGTGGATGGATCCTCTAAAGATGAATCCAGACCCTAGTCTCCATGTTGTCCAGCTGATGGTCCAGAAAATGGAAACCAAGAAAATCTGTTCCTACTCTACCCTGTCCAAATTTCTGACACACAGACTCACGAGCACATTAAATAGTCATTTTATGCAATGAAGTTTTGAGGTATTTATTAGATATTTGGTGCTTATAATATTACATGTTGACCACAACTGGGATACCAGGTATCTCATGTAATATTGCACAGATATTGAGCAGAGGAGCTTGGCTTTGCATCCAGGCAGATTAGCACCAGGGCCTATACTAACTCATATACTACTTCACAAATATGAGCCAGCACTCTTAAACATCATGCAATGCTGTCTTCATAAAAACCTAATGACATCAAACACCAAACCAAATAAGTGTTGAATTCCCTGGCTCTGAGTTCATATCTGCCAAGCATCTGTCTTGAGTGGAACATTCTAGAGAAGCAGTTACAATTAAATTATTTGTACTTTACATATACATACAGAGACCATCCACATTGCTGTCTATAAATACTTTATTATAAATAAAACCATGCTGCCCATGAATAAAGTTAAAGTAATGTGTCATCTGTACTCTCACTCTTAATATAGGCATTGGGATTCAGTTCACTAGGCAGAGGGGCCTGGTCCTTCTTTCAATTATGTATTTTAAGAGAGTTGTCATCTTTTGACCCACTTCTAACTCTCCTGTCCTGATGTAATTATCTGCTGCTATCTCTGCTGATCTTTTCTGATGATCTGCCTGTCATATCCTGATTCTTGGTTATTAATAGTTTACTGCAGACAGCTCCTTGCTTTCTTGCATCTTGCTGGAGCTTTGCTGGCTGTTACTGCCATGTCTGGATTCTTACATACACTGTACCACACTCATTTCAGTCCCATGGCTGGGAGGAATCGACTTCCTGCCAGAGCCACTAGAAAACAGAAGTTGTATTACTAGTATGTATTGATTAATTTTACTCCAGAGCATCCTCACATCCAGCTTTTTGTTCATTTATTTGTTCATTCAACCATTTGTTTAGCAAATATTTAGTACCTTTCCTCCAGGGGTCCAGTGCTATGACTAGTGCAAAGATTATAAAGGATAAGATATGATCCTGTATAGCAGGGATCACTGGATAAAGTGGGAGGAGAGAGAAGTGCACACAAGTCTATTTGAGGCACAGCGGAATCGATTTTGTAGGGTGGGGAAGTGGGATCAGAACAACCTTCATGGAAGAAATAATTCATGGCCTGAATCATAGAAGAGTCATTTTGTTTGGCTTGGATCATAGCTGCCTGACCACATGAGCTAGTATATATCTGAACAAATTTGGAGAAATCAGAGTCAAGAGAAATGTTTTCTGGCTCCTTTAGTATTATTAAGATTGTTGTCGGACTACCTGTTGGTTGTTACCTGACTTTTGAATTAGACTTTCACAGATCAAATGTTCTGCTATCTCTTGACTTTAAAATATTGCTAATAGGGTAAACAAAGAAAGGCACCCACACATTTAGTATCCTATTGATGCATAACATTGTAACTAATGCTCAGTTCCCAGCACCAGGGTTTCAGTAGCATGTAATCCTATACACATGCTCATGCATTACACTGCTGATCCCATACCACTAAATCCCTGTGCTCCTCACATATGCCTTTGGCACATCTCTGTCAGCTTCAGGTATTGGATTGGTAGTCTTGCATGCAGTGATGCTTTGATGTCATTAAATCAAGCATCAGTACTAAGACTGATTCACAGAAAATGCAAGGGATAGACCTCAGAATAAAAGAGAGAAAGGGGCTCCAAGTCTTTTTGTGAATCTTGGTGTTTCAAAAGCAGCCCCTTTTTTCATGAGCATTAGTAAAAAGACACAAAATACTCAAAGTACATGCTAATTATCTAACTATAGAAAACACCTATACTTTGTCAGGTGCATCACCTACTGTGTGCACAGAGGCATGATTGCATTTCTGCTTCCTTAAAATCCATACACCAATTACTACAGAAAGCAAGAGTTCCCCAGTGTTCCAGAGGAGCAAGTCTGCAAGAATGATATGTGTCGATACCCTGAAGCCTCAGAGGAACGAATAACTGTTTTAACTCTCTCAGGACCTACTTCCTTGTCTGTGCTGCCATGGAAACCAGTCTCTTGTCCAACTCAAGTTCTCTGGTAATTAGTCTTTAAAGAACATTCTTGATTTGTAAATGAATAAATCTGTCCTGTGAATCAAAGTTGTTACAGGCCTCAAACTCTGCATATCATCATGCTTGACAAAATGCTTTCTATTCACTCATGAATTCAAAAATATTTATTGAGCAACTGATATACACAAAGTACTCTGTGGGGCACTGTGGAGGCCAAAGAGCATGTTTTTTTTTTTTTAAACACTGCTTGGTGAAAACTTGCCCTAAGCCACCTGATGATGCCACCTGTCCCTGCCAGAGTTCAGGGGAATACTTCAACCACCCACCCCAACACTCACATATATAACTACACAGGACTCCGTATCTTGGCTCCCTAACTGGGTTACAGATTTAGCTACTGCTTTGACTTACGCATAATTAATGCACACTATGACGTTGCCTTTCTTTGGGAACTTGTGAATACTTTGTATTAACCCGGTTTGTTCATTATTATTTTTGTCTCTGTTCATTATATGTTCTTGACCAGAAATTATTGATACTTACATGAAAAAATACACAGCTTAGGGCAGAAGGGGCTTGCAATCAGATAAGGGAATTGGGGCATTCACAAAGCTAACTATATCAGAATACTTTGTACAAGAAGAAGAAAACAAAAACCAGTCAAATAACAATAGTAGTTCCCTAAGAGATCAATTGCAGCAAAAGTGGTGAGCAAAGTGTAGAGAAGAGTGAGTATTGGACAGATTTCTGAAGATATTACATATATAGTATTCTGTATGTGGTCTCAATAGGGAAAACCTGGCTTAAAAATACAGATGCTTATTAAGTATTAAAAAGCACCTGATTAACATGGGTATGTGTCCCCCCCCCAAAAAAAAAATAACCTCCATATCAACTATAGTATTTATCTTGTAATAACTTTGGGACAACTCTAGATAAGTGCCATTTTATTAGCTATTAAATTTCTATTTGGGCCAGGCATGGTGGCACCTGAATGCCTGACATAGGAGGATCACAGGTTTGAGGCCAGCCTCGGAAACTTAGAGGCACCTCTCAGCAACTTAGTGAAAACCTGTTTCAAAAGTAAAATATATATATAAATAAAATAGTTTGGAGGTCAAATGCCCCTGAAATTTCAATCCTCAGTAAACAACACACTCACACACACACACACACACACACACACACACACACACACACACACACACACAATTTGGTCCAATTTTCTTCTATAATTTTATGTTCCTTTAAAGTGCTGAAATATTTGATTACAGAAACAAATTATGCAACGAGGAAAAGAGCAAAAATTAGTGTCACCTAATCCATATCCCCAATGAATTTTTCCAAGCTAAAATACATGATTTAATGGTTACTTTATATAAAGTACATGATGTTTTAGGATAATCCCTGAAACATGGTATGTCCTCATTATCTAATGGTCACAGTAACAATTTTCCCAAGTTTATTTTTATTTAATAAATAAACTTTAAATTTTAACCTTAAATCTATATCAATAATATTTCCCTCTGATATTATTTGAGTCATATTTATGCATTATTTCATTATTAATTATTCCCATGCATTACCCTAATTTAATTATATTTCAATTAATCAATGCTTTAAATTATTTTAAAGCATTTTGCTATTTTAATGATATTATCTGAAAGACTGAACAACCACTTCCTCCTCATGTGCACCTCCTGATTTGAATAGTTTAAGATTTAGAAAGGTTTCCTATTTACTCACATTTTAATGATATACATTTCTACTTCACTGGTGGAAAAGGCTGATCAGTCACAGAAAGGTCAGTTAACACTAAATAGACCCTTTCTTTATGTAATTACAAAGAATAATATCTTTGCGCTGATGGCACTGAACATCGAGTGGGTGATGCAGAGAATTAATGTGCTGCCTTGTTGGCCCATGGGATACAGATTCCAATACAATAACCACAACTTACGCTAATTATGCAGCTTTAAAAGGTCATAAGCAAAAAGAGTTAAGGAATTATCAACTAACTTTATCATAAAGTAATAATCTACTACCTAATGCAGAAGCTGTAAGAACAATACCCAGAAACTTTATAAGAAATGAGGAAAAACTGATCTGAGAGGTTCCAAGATATATAGTATGGCATAATTTGACAATAATCTTTAAAAAATAAAAATATACAATATTTTGCAACTTGCTGTGGATGTAGCCAGGTAACCTGACCTCACCAGATGTTTGCAGGAAATGTTTATTTTGAAATTTTAAAATATTTCACTGTCATATTCTTGATCTATTGGAATCTAAATATTTTCTAAAAATCTACTTGTTATAAAATAGTACATGTTGATTAGATTATATACAAAATACCAAGATACCAAAGAGTTAGTTACATAAAGAAAATTAAATCCCCTCTTCCCAGCCACTCTCATTTGTATCCCTAAAGTTAACATTAACAATTTGGTGCAAGTTCTTCAAGAATGAATATTTAAAAAATAGATTTATTTTTATTTTTCTCTGTGTATGGCACTGGGGATTGAACCTAGGGACATTCTATCTCCTAGCTACACCCCTAACCCTTTTTGTTTTGAAACAGGGTCTCACTTAGTTGCTGAGAGTCTTGCTAAGTTGCTGAGACTGTTTTCAAACCTGTGATCCTCCTGTCTCAGTCTTCCAGGTACTGGGATTACAGGCGTCTGTCACCATGCCCAGCTTAAAAAATATATTTATTGTGAAGGAAAATATCATGAGTATCTCTATTCACCTTACATTGTTTCCCACATTGGGACACTTGACAAGGCTTGCAATGCATCTCAAGCATAATTAAGATTTAAAATACCTAAGGAGATTTTCTACAGATGCTCATCTTGGGATGTGCCTACTCTCTAAATTAACTTAAACTTAGTATGGAAAAATATTCATATTATTTTTTCTAGACTATGGATCAGCAAAGTTTGGTCTTTAGCAAACTCTGGCCCACTGCTTACTTTATATAAATTTATTGGAAGACTATCATGCTAATTCATTTACATATTATCTGCAGCTGCTTTGCTCTATAACAGCACAGTAAAATATTTGCAAGAGAGATAGAGTGGATTGCAAAACCTAATATAGTTATTATCTATCCCTTTACAAGGAAAGTTGGCTGACCCCAGTTCTAGTATATTTTTTAATTTATTTTTTATTAATTGGTGCATTGTAATCATACATCTTTGTTAGGTACAAGCTGATAAAGGCATATATGTACACATTTCTTATTTAATCCCTTCCCCAATTCTCACTCCACTCCCTCCTCCTCCCTCCTTCTCAAGGTCACTTTAGTGATTGACTTGGATGTGTTCATGAAAGTACATCATGTGCATTAGGGTGTGCCCCCTCCCCCCATCACCTTCCGTTAAGTCAAATTCTTTGCTCACTTAAGGATTCTCCTTCTTCATCTGGAGTCCCTCTTATGCCCCATTTTCTCCCTAGCTTCCACATATTAGGGAGAGCATACGATTTTTTGCTTTTTGTGACTGACTAATCTCACTTAACATAATGTTTTCCAGTTCCATCCATTTCCCTGAAAATAACATGATTTTGTTCTTCTTTATGGCTGAGTAAAATTCCATTGTGTACATATCCCATAGTTTTGTAATCCACTCATCTGTCGATGGACATCTTGGCTGGTTCCATAGTTTGGCAATTGTGAATTGTGCGGCTCTATAAACATAGATACACATGCCTCGGTCTGATAGTTTGGTTTCCATTCTTTTGTGTAGATACCCAGAAGTGGTATTGCTGGATCATATGGTAGGTTCATTCTCATTTGTCTGAGGATCCTCCATACTGTTTTCCAAAGTGGTTGCACTAATCTACAATCCCACCAACAATGTATTAGGGTTCCCACTTCTCTACGCCAGCATTTGTTGTTGTTCGTGTTTTTGATGATTGCTATTCTATTGGGTTAGGTGAAATCTCAAGGTAGTTTTGATTTGCATCTCTCTAATTGCTAATGATGTTGAACATTTCCTCATACATTTATTGGCCATTTGTATTTCCTCTTTTGTGAAGTGTCTATTTCGATCCTTTGCCCATTTTTTGATTGGGTTATTTGTTTTCTTAGATGTAAGTTTCTTGAGTTCTCTGTATATCCTAGATATTAGTCCTCTATCAGAAGAGTAGCTGGCAAAAATTTTCTCCCACTCTGTGGGCTCTCTGTTGAGGTTCTTGATAGTTTCCTTTGCTGCACAGAAGCTCTTTAGTTTCATGCAATCCCATGTATTGTCCTAGTATATTTGTATCATGCACATTAAATTTTGATTTAGACCTCGAATCAAGATATATTTGGGTTGTACTTATGCCTAATGTACAAAATAAGATTGATGGAAAATGTTTTATTTTTTCCAGCAGTGTCAGATACTAAGGAGCCTTGGTCAATAAATAATAATTTTTAAATGTCCTGTTAAAAATAATGAGATGCTTGTGAGTCTTTTAAGTATCTCAAAATGGATTCAATAACTTTCAGAGAGTTGTCAGAGCTGGTAAGATACCATTGCTAATGTCCAAATGTATCTACCCCAGCCATGTTTTCTTTAGTTAATCATGATTCATGTAGGTCTTGCATTATAGGAAGCCAGAGGTCTTACTTTATTTTGCCAAGTGGAAGTTTAATTTTGCAGACAACATTCATGTCTGTTCATTTTCAGAATGGCTAAAATGTGGTGATCACTGGCCATGAAAGACTGCGCAACAATTAGGAGAAATGGAGTCGATGAAAATTATAGCAACACTGAGTGAACTTTAAAATGCAGCACTGAGTAGAGATGATGGAAATAGAATGACAAATATCACATAATTAAACACATAAGAAAAGTAAAAGTGGACGATTAGCAAAAACAAAATTTGAGAATTAAAGAAGGAAAACATAAATCAAGAGTTAATGTTTTGAGGATATATAAGTTTATATGGTCAGCAATGACACTATTCTCTTAAAATTATTAAATAAATGGACAACTACATCTTATGAAAAAAACTTTAAATTAATATAAACCAAATATCACACACCTCTGGAAATACAGAGTCCCCAGGAAACACAACTGTACAATTTATTCTATCCACTGGTCATGGCCATGGCAAATAAAGGCAGAAGGAAATCTGTCAACATAACTCATTACAAAATCCATGGTTGTTTCTCCCTATGCCTTCTTTTTCCCTTGTCATCTGTGTGCTTCTTCAATTTCTTATTAATTTCCCTTTTTCTTTTTCATTTTTTCTACCTTTTCCTCCCTCCCTCGTTGCTAAATCTGAACCTTTAATTGATGGGGGTCTTCACTTCACACACCTCTCCTGAAGACACCATTATCTCTGCCCCTGGACACCCCAGCCCTCTTCACCTTTTACCCCACCTTATAGTTTGGAAATAGAAGTATGTCAAATAATTTAAAATAGAAAATATTGAATGATCTACTCCTATTTTCCTTACAAAATAAAACACTTCATGAAAATCTAATGAACTAGAAAAAGGAAGGTGTGGTGTAAATTGTGCAGTTTCTTATGTGGCTGCTTTCTTTTTGATGTTGTCCAGATACTGATTGGTATGCTTGTGGTAACAGATGCATGAAACTGAAAATTTGGGGTTTACATGGAAAGGCTAGAGATATTTTATCCCTCCTTTTCAACATTTCAGCCTAGCAGGGAAGTATGAGAATGCCGATGTAGTAAGTTTGCATACATAAGTAAAGGTAAATGTAAGACAAGTACAATTATATTCTTATATACACAAAATATGCAAGTGTTATTTTTATATTTTTAACCTATTAACAAGAAAGAAACTAGATCCTGAAAAAGTAGATCCAGTTGGAGTTTCCATAGAATGGATGAAGAACAGAAAAGCAATTAAAATGGAATTTACGAGACGGTATTTGTTATTGGGAAGTAATTCTTAATTGATTGATAGAAAATGCTGTGCATATACCTAGGTATGTGGTGAAACGTGTAAAAACTGGCATTTTCAGCTTTTCTTAGAAAACAGGCACCAGATAAGGCAAAGTCAGTACTTCAGTGTTGCACTATGTATGTATTGCAATCTATGTTTTATATAGATAATGACTTTATATTAATTTCTCCAATCCTATGAACTGCTTATGACATATTAACTTTTTGTCCTTAAGCTTGGTACATAGTAGACTCTCACTAAACATCACTCAAGATAATAGATGACTGAAATTGCATAATTTCCTTTCCTTCTTGAGCACAAAGGTACTTGAACAAAGGAATTAGGTACATCAAACTGTAATGATACTTAGTTTTTAAAAGTATTCATGTCACAGGATGTGGTGGGCAAGCCTGTGATCTCAGTACTTGGGAGTTTGAGACTGGAGGATTGCAGGTTCAAGGTTAGTCTCAGCAACTTAGCGAGACCCTCAGCAAATTAGCAAAACTCTGTTTCAAAATAAAAAATAAGAGCTGGGTGTGGTGGTGCACGCTTGTAATCCCAGTATTTGGGAGGCTGAGACAGGAGGATCCCAGTTCATGGCCAGCCTCAGCTACTTAGTGAGGCCCTCTGCAACTCAGTGAGACCCTGTTTCAAAATAAAAAATAGGGCTGGGGGTGTAACTCAGAGGTAGAATGCCCCTGAGTTCACTTGCCAGTACTGCAAAAAATAAATAAATACATAAATAAATACATAAATAAGGCTGAGGGTAAAGCTCATGGGCAGAGCACCCCTGGCTTCAATCCTCAGTACCACATGCACAGAAAAGTATCCACTTCAGCCAAGAATTGTTAAGTGAGGGGACTCTTCAGAGAACTATATATAAATGACATTTTATGTGTGTATTTTTAGAAATTTATTCTCTTGAGAAACATTTCACGATTCATATTTACAACATAAAAATATAGGAATTTACCCATTTACATTTTGACTGAGAAAAATAATAAGGTTTCCAGTTCCTTAAATCCTAGTTTGCAAAAGCATTTTACTGTATAATCTCTCTGTGTTGTATTCCAGTGTACTTGTAGGTTTTCCTTGGAAGACTAACAGAAATCTAAACTACTTGCTTTGCTGCCTTTCTACACTTTGCTAAGCTGTGTTCTTACAACTCAGGAGATTAACATTAAAAAAATAGTAAGAGTTTCACATGAAATGAGTACAGTTGACTTTAAAAAATTACAGAGGATTTCCACAGGTGAAGATTGATATGAATTCTTTAAGAAGAGTGAGAATTTTAAGTCAGAATACAAAAGCAGTATGCAAATACTATCCCAAATATTTTTGAACAAAGAAATCATAAATTTACTGTATGTTTCAATGACTTAAATATGGAGAAGTGGCATATTTCTTAAATGGGCAGTATACTTTATACAGTGCTTCCTCTTTGTTTAAGAGACAATGCTACTCAGTTACACAGGATTCATCCTTTTTTTATCTCAGGATACAAAAATTACCATTCCCCATTCCTATGTTCCTCACTATGTCAGGTCTACTTTCTTTCTTTATAAAAATTTCTTTCAATATTTCCAAGAAAAAAGGAAGAAAAAGCAAGACTTCTGGAATCAAATGCTATATACACTCCATACATATTTAGTAGTACCTCATTTTAACCTTTCTTGGATCTCAGAGTAATGATTGGACTGAGGATAGCTATCTGTTCATATGCAATCAGGAACCACTCAAAATGAAAGACCTATGAGCTTAATTTTGAGTCCTAATGTTCATGGATGTTATCCGTAGTCCAGTCAGGCCATTCACTATCCAGTGAGCCCTTCAGTTATGTCCTTAAGTCAGGTGCAGTGGCACATGCCTCTAATCCCAGTACCTGGGAGGCTGAGATGGAAGGATCTTAGCTTTGAAGCCTGGCTCAGCAATTTAGTGAGACTCTCAGCAACTTAACAGGACCCTGTTTCCAAATAAATAAACAAATAAATAAGTACACACATACACATATAACTAACTAACTAACTAACTAACTAACTAAATAAATAAATAAATAAATAAGAGCTGGTGATATAACTCGGAGGTAGATGCCCCTGTGTTAAATCCCCAGTGCCAAATTAAAAAAAAAGGTAATTGTGTCCTTGAGAATTCTACTCTTACAGCCCTAATCCCCAGAACTTGTATGAGGCAAAGGCAACTTTGAAGACATGATTCAGGTTGCAGATTACTCTAGATATATCGGAGTGGGACTATTTATCATATGAGTTCTTTTTGTGTGTGTGATATTGAGGATTGAACCCAGTGGGCATTCTACCTCCAGGCTATACATCCAGCCCTATTTTTATTCTTTATTTTGAGACAGGGTCTCACTCAGTTGCAGAGGACGTCACTAAGTAGCTAAGGCTGGCCATGAACCTGCAATCCTACTATCTCAGCCTCCCAAGTGCTGTGATTATAAGTGTATACCACCACGTCCAGCTCTCATGAGTTTTTAAAAATGGAGAATCTCTTCTGGCTGAAGGTAAGAGATTTGCAGCAAGAAGTAAAAGAAATTTGAAGTGTGAAATGGACCTGAGATCCATTGTCTCCCTTCCCCAGTTACTGGCTTAGAAAATGGAATACAGAAGCTACAAGCCAAGGAATGCAGCAGCCTCTAGAAGCTGGAAATGACTCATCTTGGACTTCTGATCTGCAAACCATAAGGTAACTTCATGTTGTTTCAAGCTTCTAAGTTTGTGATTACTTGTCATGGTAGCAATTCAAAACCAATATGGTGACCCAGGTGTTGGGTTAGGTATTAGATATACAAAATTTAATAAGATTAACATAAGATTAACAGACAAACATTTTCATGGTAATGTAATCCCAGGATTTAGGAGGTTGAGATAAAACAATCACAGGTTCAGGGACAGAGCCTCAGCAACATAGCAAGACTCTCAGAATGTAACTCATAGGTAGGGTGTAATCCCTAGTACAAAAAAAAAGAAATGAGAGAGAAAGGAAGAAAATCAAACATTGAAGACTTTCTGCAACATATATTAGTAAATGATTTTTAAAACTATTAAATAATTCATTAATTTATTTTGCACATAACATTTGTTTTCTAACAGTATGGGAAATGACTTATGTCGCATATCAGTTACCACTGAAAAATCAATTCTAACATAATATAGACTATGCTTCAATGTCCTAAGTTTAAAATTGTTTGAATGAGTAAGAATTTAACATAGAATTTAAAAACAGACAAAAACTCGGTTAGAGATTTTATTTGTGCTAAGAAAATTATATGCTGCGTGTGGTGGTACATGTCCGTAATCCCAGTACTTAGGAGGCTGAGACAAGAGGATAGCAGGTTTGAGGACAGCCTCAGCAAGTAGTGAGACTTTCACCCAACTAGTGAGAACCTGTTTCAAAATCAGAATAAAAGAGGGCTGGGGGAGTAACTTGGAAGCAGAATGCCCTTGGGTTTAATCCTCAGTACCATAAAAAAAGAGAAAAATATATAAAAATCCAAAACAAACATAGCAAATTATCAAGACCTCTCTGACCATTAAGGCCTCACTTTTTCTCCATAACTTCTCTAGGTTATACCTGCACATTCATTTTGTAGCCAGTGTGGTAAAGGCACAGTAATATGCCTGTTTTTTGTTATAACGGCCGCAGTCTCCAGTGCGTCTCTCTCTCCATGTCAAGCGTAGTCACTACAAGTAATCTTGATACAGTACCTACACTACAGCCTTCAACAGGCTAAGAAAATTTGGGTGGAGGAGTTTATAAACTTCAAGAATATTAGATATATATACAAGGAATATATATATTACTTTATATATTATATATTACTTTCCTTATATATATATACAAGGAAAGTAAACTTGTCAAAATTGCTTAAATTTCTGGATGATAATGTATTTAAAAATTTACTGCAGTCTTTTATATTCAGAATATATATATATATACATATGCATATACATATTCATCTTTATTTTCTTTTCTAAAAAAGAGATGCAAAATATTTGCATTTGTTATATGTCATTTATAAAAGACCATGACAGATCATTTTCTTTTTATTAAAAATCTCTTTTAATCCTACTGGGCTTTTTAAAAATTATTTAAAATTGATATTCAGCATACATAGTTACAGGAACCGATAACATTTTATGAATTAATATACCTACATAACTACCACCTACATACAAGTCTAAAAAGCATACCAGCACCCCAGAAAATACCCTCACTCCCATTCCCACAGTTCTTTCTATATTCGTATAAATACAATCCCACAGTTCATACTTTCTCGAGTCTGACGTCCTTTGCTAGATATTATGTCAGATGCATCCTTTTTTTTTGTATGTGGGAGCAGTTCATTATCACTCCTATATATTATTTCATTAAATGAATAAACTATAATTTATGCACTCTGCTCTTAAATTTATTCAGGAGCTATCACAAATAAAGCTGCTAGTGACATTTTATATAAAACAGTAAACTATTTTGGTGTACATGTGCACTAATTCCTGACCTCTGGAAGGAGAATCACACATTCAGTATGATCAGCTATGGTTGAAGTGTGGTGTGCGTGTGTGCGTGTGCGTGTGCGTGTGTGTGTTACTGGGGACACAACTCAGGGGCACCCTATACACCCAGCCCAATTTTATTTATTTTTTCTTTTGAAACAGGGTCTCACTAAGTTGCTGAGGTTCTCCTTGAACCTGCAATCCTCCTGTCTCACCCTCCCAAGTACTGGGAGGCTGAATATTTTTCAGTGGCTCCATCAGTCCACCTTCCTACTTGAGATGTCTCGGGGTTCTTGCTGCTTTGCATTCTTACCTGTACTTTGAAATTTTAGACATTTAGGTAAGTATGTAGACTCATGGAACCATAGTTTTAATCTTTATTTCCTTGATTATATTTAGCACATTTTTATATGTTTATGGCAATTTGGACAGCTTTTTTTGTGAAGTGGTTTTCAAGACTTTTGTTATGTTTTTCTTAATTAGCTTCCTTGTCTTTGGAGTTAAGGATTCCTTATTTATCATGGATGAGGGTTCATTGTTGTTGTTAGATATATGTGTCATAAGATTTTTTTTTCCTAAGATGTGATTTGTCTTTTTATTCTTTAATGATGCTTTTTGAGGAAATAAAGCTCTTAATTTTGAAAGAGTATAGATTATGGGACATTTTATTTCACAGTTAGTTTTGTTTCTTGTTTGAAGCTTCTCTGGCAATTATAAAATAAATCAGATGTTTTTTTCCTAAAACGTCATATAACTTTAACATTTACATTTGTAATAAAATTAGAATTGATTTTTATATATATTATGAAGTAGAAGGCTTACAATTTTAAAGTAAATTTTCTTTTAAAAATATTTAGTTTTTAGCTGGGTGTGGTGGCGCATGCTTATAATCCCAGCATTTGGGAGGCTGAGACCGGAGGATTCAGGTTCGTGGCCAGCCTCAGCTACCTAGTGAGGCACTCCAAAACTTAGTGAGACCCTGTTTCAAAATAAAGAATAAAAAATAGGGCTGGGGGTATAGCTCAGAGGTAGAGTGCCCCTGAGTTTAATCCCTAGTACCGTTAAAAAAAAAAAGTTATTCAATGGGTCATGCATCATTTATTAATTCAACACCATATATTATACATTATATACTTTTGTTTGTTTTGTTTTGGTACTAGGGATTGAAGCCAGAGACATTCTATATCTGAGCTACTCCCTCAGCCCATTTTAAAAGTTTTGAAAACCCTAAGTTGCTGAGGGTCTCACTAAGTGGTTGGGGTGGCCCCAAACCAGCAATCTTCATCCTCCCAAGTACTGGGATTACAGGCATGGGCCACCATGTCTGGTTCTAGTACATTCTTTTATACTGTGTTTTGGTGTCATCTTCCTGTAAATCAAGAACTCAAGTTTTAGTTCTGGGTTTGTTTCTGGAATCCCTGTTCTATGTTATGTTTTCTTACCTGTCTTTCTGCTGATATTCCACTTTCTTATACTGTGGCCTTATAGTAAGTCTAGATATCTGGTAGCATAAGTCCTTCAATCAATGTTGTCTCTCTTCAAAGCTTTCTTTGCTACATTTTGCCCTTTGCATTTCCTTAGGCCTTTTAGAATAAAGTAATCAGTCTCACAAAATTTTGCTCAAGTTTTTAATTAGGATTCCTTTACACATATAAATAATTTGGAAATAATTTAAATCTTTAAAATACTGAATATCCAATAATTACATGGGTAGATTATTCCATTTATTTAAAAATTCTTTTTCTCAAAAACTTTATGTATTTATTTTTATTTTATTGGTGCACTGTAATCATACATCATGATGCAGTCCCGAATGATAGAACCATACATGCACACAGCACTTGGTGAGCTTCTCCTGGCTTTCACCCCGCTCTCTCACGGTCCCCATGCACAAAACTTCTGTGGTTTTATGCAGAAAAGATGTCTACATCTTGCCAGGCAGAGTGGTGCATATCTGTAATCCCAGTAATTGGGAGACTGAGACAGGAGGATCACAGGTTCCAGGTTTGCAGAGTGTGGCAACTTAGTGAAACTATTTCTTTCCCTTCCTTCCTTCCTTCCTTCCTTCCTTCCTTCCTTCCTTCCTTCCTTCCCTCCCCTCCCCTCCTCTCCCCTTCCCTTTCCTCTCCTCTCCTTTCCTACTTTCTGTCCTTCATTTTTTTTTGGTATTGGGGATTGAACAAAGGGACATTCTACCTCTTGTCTCCTAGCTACCCGCCCCCTAACACTTTTTTATTTTTTGTTTTAAATAGGGTCTTGCTAGGTTGCTGAGAGTCTTGCTAATTTGTTGAGACTGTCCTCCAATCTGTGATCCTCCTGTTTCAGCTTCCAAACTCTAAAGTACTGGGGATTTTAGGTATGTGCCACAATGTCTGGCTGCGAGACCACATTTCAAAATAAAAATTAAAAAAAGGGCTAGAGTATAGCTCAGAGCTAGAGTGAACCTGGATTCAATCCCTAGAACTCCCCTCCCACACACACACAAACAGATTTGTACATTTTTTATTAGATATATACCTAAGCATTTGGTGTTTAGTTAATCTATTACAGTGTCCATTTTAAGATTTTATTTTCTAATTATTCATGGCTAATGCATAGAAATACAATTGAATTTTGTTATGACTGGTTTTCGCGCCATCATTTATCATTTTATACAAGTTCTTTCCTATTTCTAGTTTGCTGAAATTATCATAAATACATTTTGAGTTTCACTAAGGCTTTTCTGTATCTATGGAGGTTATTGTTTTATCCTTTTTCTTCTTTTTACTGCGAATGTGGTAAACTATATTTGATTTTTGTTTCATATTTTGGCACTGGGAATTGAACTCAGGAGCATTCTATCTCAAGACTACACCTCTAGCTCTTCTTATTTTTTATTTTTGAAATAGCATCTTGCTGAGTTGCTGAGGGTCTCACTAAGTTGCTGAGGCTGGCCTCAAACTTGCAATCCTCCTGTTTTAGCTCTCAAGTACTAGGATTACAGGAGTGTGCCATAGTGCTCAACTTATTTACTGAAAACTTTTTAAAGCCAGAAATTATTTGATTTGGTTTTGGGTAAGTAAAAAATACCACTATCCAAATTTGCACGTTACTAATTACCTTTTCATATTCTGTTTCTCTATGGATTACAGAAAAATTATCATTTAATATAATACAATATAATAGCAGTAAGGTATAGTGGGAGTAACAGGTCTGAAGATCTTTTGTGTACTAACCATGTGTTACTAATATTCTCTACTGATGAAAATAATCAGATCTACCTCAGCTGCCTAATACGGTCATTATAAAGATAAAATGACTGAAAAGCATACAGTAAGCTATCAAGGAGGATTAATGTAAAGTTCCAATGGTCAATTTATATTACATTGTTCATCAAATTCTATTTAAAATTGATGAAAGTATATAGCTTGAACTTTTCTTCTAATACTTTTATTTTTATTTTTTGAACACTAAAGTACAGTTTGTCTGTTGACTTTTTCTCACAAAGCTATCCAAATTGCCAAAACTAACAAACGAGAAAGTTCCCAATCAATGAGACTTTCCAAAACTGTTATATTAAATAATCGAAGTTTTTGTTCTGTATTTATAAATTCATTGTAGATGGATGTAATAAATTAACATTTAAGGTAGATTTCAAGTCTGGTACTTTTTATATTTTGATAAGAATTAAGTATTGCAATTTTTATATAATTTTAATTAAAACATAACTTCTTAAAATTAACTTTCTGGTCAGAACAAGTGCATACATAGTATAAGGTATAAGCACATTCATTCTCTCTCTTTCTCTCTCTCTCTCTCTCTCTCTCTCTCTCTCTCTCTCTCTCTCATTTTCTCTTCAGGAAATTTGAACCAAAACTCAATTCTGAGTCATTCTGTTATCACATGTTAAATTTCTTCTTATTATCAACCTTTGTGCTCTCTAAGAATAAATGATAATAAATTCAAAACAGAAGGCATATGATCTTGTCCAATTTAAGTCAGCTAATCATATTCAAAAGTTAGAGGTCCTCTTAAAGCCATTTGCCGGTTACTTTTTGACATTTCCTTTCTTGTTTGCTTTCCAGCTACTCATTCCTTTGCCTTTATAGAGGGCCTGGGGATGGGACTCCAGGGATAGACTCTTCCTAAAAGGTAAAGTGAAGAGCTCAGCAATGTAGTCTGAAACCACAGAGTCACATGGCTATCCACTGAGTTTCACTTTGTTAGCTTTCATAGCCAGTTAGCTTTAATGTCGGGATCATCATATGAATGGGGGGAGCAAGATCAGCACTTGGCCTCCAAATATCTTCCCTATTATTGTCGCTCCATTTGTTTTGGTGATTATTCTATACCTACCATGCTTACTTATGGCCAGGACAAACAGAAGATGATGGGGGAAATTCCCGTATTTTGTACAAAAGGAGAACATGAAAATCAGAGGAAACACATGCTGACTAAAATTCATACCTATATAAATGAAATATCTCTGTGGACCTAAATTGGCTATGGAAAATACTTGGAATTTCCACTAAAAATTAAGCATATTTTTGTAATCTATTTTTTACAAGTTATTATCTTAAATGAAAAATCTATTCTTATATGAAAATTCCTTAAAACTTAACTCTACCTAAGCATTTATTTTTATTTTTTTATGTAATGTCTAAAGAGAAAAGAACATACATATTCAATATAGACTGAAAGTCTGCTGAGAGGAGACCACAATAAATTAAATTTTATAATTTAGTTTCTCTAAAAATTAATTTTTTGTGGTACTGGGGAATGAACCTAGTGGCATTCTACCTCTGAGATACACCCCTAGCCCATTTTTATTTTTATTTTGAAACTAAGTGAACATTAAAAATTTGAGAAAATTATTTTGTGCTTTCATGTACATTGGATTATTTGGGAAAGATCTTTAAAAAATCATTAACCCTTGATGTGTTGAAAGATAATTTTCTTTCAAATAAAAATGTACATATTTCTTTTGTTGGAGTTTGATTTTGTTGGAAAGAGATTTAATGACTTGTAAAGTGTGATGACATTCCTTAATAATTTCAGAATGAACTAGGGTGAAAATTCTAAATAATAAAAAGTCTGAAATTGATAAAACAATTTCTAAGGACACTATCACTGGCTTTCTCAAAATGGTCACATCTACCTACTAAATCTTACCCAGATGAAATTCATTATCTTGAGAGTCAACATATTGGCAACATCTTCATCACTAATTAAAATACTAGCAATGGAAGAGCATCTGCAATTACTCTGTTTAGGATAAAATTACAAGGGCTATAAATCTCCAAGCTTCAGGGCATAAACTGATCACCAGCTGGGGTGAGAAAGAAATGTCTACCTATTGTTTATTTTTGCAAAATTAGGTACATTATATGTTTTAGTCTCTTAGAAACATCTGGCACAAATTATTATTCAAGTATACATGGGACACCACTTGGCTAAGATATAGAAAATATGTGATTCTCTCTATATATGTTTTTCACCTAAAATTCAGGGACTCGCTAAGGGAATGTTTGTCCTACTGCTATTGGTTCAAAGTCTTCCCAAGCTACTGATCAAAGGTCACTGTGGATGTCATTTTGAATATAATGAATTCAAAATGAATAGTTTTAAAAAATATCTACTGATAATACAGTATAGGTCAGGACTTGGAACAGCCTAAATTACCTTGTAACTTTTGGGACTGAGGTTATTACCACATACCTCCTGACCATCCCTCACAAAAGTCCCCTATAAAAGAAGAGCCCTGTATTCCCAAAGGGCTTCTCTCCATTTTGTGTGTGTGTGTGGGGGGGGATAGCCCACATTCTTCCTTGAATCTCCCTACTTTCCTAAATAAATTTCTATGTCTCAGGAAAAAATAAATGTTCAAATTTTAGCATTTAGTTCCTTTTCCATAAAACAGAGTCAGTATTATCACAGACAGTATTTCATTTCACATTCTATATTTGAGTGCTTATGAACTTTGACCTACCATAGGAGATTGAAAGAAAAATAAGCATAGCAAATAATGTTTTAAGACAGCCTTGCCTTTGCTTCTATAATTGAAGAGGCTACATTATTTTCAGGCCAAAGAGATATAAACCTGCCTGAGGAAAGGGATGGAGGATGCCTTCCCTGTTTTGCTAGATGGGGTGAAGAGAGGGAGGAAGAGGTTGGCCAGATGTTAGAGGATTTCTGTAGCACAGAATTCAGCATCTGTCCTGGGAATCCTGTCGAGGAAGGATCCTCTTAGCCCAGATCTCCACATCACTTCAAGAATACAGGGTGTAATGGTTTGGATTTAGAATGTCCCCTTAAGCCTCACAGAAACAAGAAAGCAATATTAGAAGTGAGGCTCTGTTGCTAAGGAAGGGTCCCTGGGGGTGTGGCCTTGGTGATTATATATCCTTCCTCCTCCCCCTGCTGGCTCTCTGCCTCCTGCCTCTAGGATGTGAGAGCAGATCTTGTACTGCACTCTCTCTCCACTTCCTGCTGCCTGCCTTGAGCTTCAGATCCTGGCTTCACATAAACTGAATATAGAGTTTCCAAAAAACTGTGAGCAAATACATCTTCCTTCCTTTCAGTTGTGTGGTCAGTTGTTTTGATTTATATCAGTAAGAATGTTGACTGAGACGTCGGGCAAGGAGGTTTGGCAGTTGTAGGGAAGAGAGACCAGAAAGTGAGGAGAACTTTCCAACTGAGATTGCACCGTGGCGATTCTGCAATGTTAGTAATAGTTAAAAACCACTTAATAGTTGTTAATAAGTTACTAATTAATGGTTAGTAGCTCAGGCTTATTGATTTGTCTGAAATTAAAGGTGCCTCAGAAAATCCAAAAGCAGAACACAAAGCAAATAACTCTTTTTCATGTTCAACTGTCTTCTAACAAATTTCGGAATCACAAACTGGGCAACATGTATGCTAATTAGAGTATGGCTATACTTGCTTTAAAAAAAATTAATTTAACTTAAATACTTTTAGAGTACTATCTTTCCAATTTACCCTATTCTCCGATACTCCTCAGTAACCTAGTCTTAGCTTTCTTGTATCTGAATCTTATCCTCATATCCCACAAAAGCATGAAGATTTACAAATATTAGGACATTTGTATCATATTCAATATAGTTATTACTATTTCATATAACTTTCTTTATCAATGCATACATATCAACCATATAATCTAAAATAAAATATTGACTAATATTTAGTGACCATCAGACAGGGCTTGCATTTTTCTCTCCATACATGACCTATAAGACTATATTTGTGTTCTTTGGCTTTTACCCCTGTACATTATTGCTCTTTTGATGATGGCCAGTTTATAGCTCACTCTGGACCCCAGATGTATTCCAGCACTCTATTATGAACTTTCGAGGAATCAGCGGTTCTGTATCAGTCTAAGCATATTTTCAATTTTCTCTGAAAGGAATTTGCTAATAGCTATTTTTGAAGATAAGTACATTCCTGGTAGTCACAGTATAAATGATGACTATATTTTTAATTAGATGAATTGTGATACTCTTTCTAAGTTTATTTTGACTAAATTAATGTCAACTGGAAGTTTTCAAATAGAAAATATTACCAAAGAATTTCTTAATAGTTTTTGATTTTTACTCTTAGAGGAACTACCATAGTTACATTAGTCATCACTGTGATTGTTGGGGTATGTGAATCATTAAGGATTGCCACTCAGATTCCCTAGCCAGGGATCTCTACAAAGCTGAGCTCCTATAGAAGTGGCTTTATCTTCCTAGTCTTCAAGTTACCCCCTGGGGCTTTCTGGGAAATTTGGGAGATTCAGGGCATAATTGTGATGGTCAAACCTATGCCATCCTAATACTGCCAAGAATATCTGCTTAGAGGGAAGAATAAAGGTTCTAAAGTCTCATTAGAAAATTTTAAGATAGAGATGAGCTAAATTCATCTTATACAAGTGAAATTGTGGATAGTTAAGAGAATGACTCTGTATTAGTTTTGCATTGCTGCATAACAAATTAAATCACCACATATTTAGCAGCTTAAAACAATAACCCTTTATCATCTCATAGTTCCATAGGTGAAAGTCCAGGCATGGCCGAGGGGAGTATCTGCTCAGTGTTGGACCCATAAAATATTAGCAGGATGGAGTTTTCTTCTGGAGACTCCACCCTCCTGGTGGCTCCCTTGGATTGTTAGCAGAGTTTATTTTCTTGTGACTGAGGTTTTGTTTTGCTGGCTGTCAACCAGGCATTGACCTCAGCTTCTGGAAATGTGCAAGGTCCTAAAAATGTGTCCCAGGCCTTTAACCCAGTGGTGGAGAACCTCCTGTCAACACTCCCACACACATACACACATGCACACATATATACTTTAAAACTCTTTCACCAGAAAAAATCTCACTCCCTTTTAAGAGCTCACTAAGTTAGGTCTCACTCATCAGGAATAATCTTCTTTTCCTAAAAATTGCTGATTTGGGACCTTAATTACACATGCAAAATCCCTTCACAGCAGCGCATAGGTTGGTGTTAACTGAATAAATGGGAGAAAGTGTGTATACACTAGGTGGTAGAAACCTGGGTTCAATCAGGAAGGTAAAACAGATAACTATGGGTGGCATACAAACATTTTCGTCAACAACAGACCACATGTACAATGGTAGTCTCATAAGATTATAATGGAGCTCAAAAATTCCTATTAGCTGATGATGCCATAACTATCCTGTTGGAGTGTAGCTTATAAACAAGTCTACTGCACCGCCGGTTGTAAAACATAGAGCATATGCGATTGTGGACAGTGTTTATACACTTGATAATGATAGTGAGTATGTACTTACTATACTATATTTTAAATCATTTGTAGTGCATTTCCACATACATAAAAAAGTTTTCTGTCAAACAGTATTCTGTGTTACACCAAAAACAGCTTTATACATCTGGAATTTACCATGTTTCTTGATTGTATTAAGAGGCCACATGAATGATTGACCTATAACATCTAGATTTGTTCACACACACTCTCTGATGAAATCACCTAATAATGCACTTATCATAACATATTCAATGTTAAGTAATGTATGGCTTAATTTAGATGACTGATGGACATAGACATTATTTACACACTTATCATCTATCATAAGAAATTTGCTTACACAATTGAGGGAGCTGGCTAGGCAAATTCAAATTTCATTGCCAGGAAGGAGTACTTGCACGAAGGCTAGAAGCCATAAGCATGGACTAAAACAGCTTTCCATGGGCAGGATCTGTCTCTAGTCTCATGGGGTGTTCCCTACCACAAGTTGGTTAAGGAAAAAAAATCTCAGACCTTGTTTGTAGATGGTTCCACATGATACTCAGGCACCTAATAGACTACTTTGTTTGTATGGGATGGATACTCTGAATATTGATTTGCTTTCCCTGACTACATACACCCCAGCTGGCCATGTTTCTGTGTCTGGTGGGGTATCCCAAACCATCATTCCTGAAGAATGATTATGGACATTCAATCCTGGTGTATTGAGGCTATTGTAGTTTTCTATGGACTTGAATCGTAGAACACGGGAGTACTAAAGGAAGACCTCCTGTCCTGCAGGCATATTCCTCATCAGCTCCAGTGTGTAGTAGTAGCCCCATTTCCCCTTGGCAGTCAGGATCACCGTAGCCAGTACAGTAACCCAAGTGTGCTATCCATGGACTTGTAGGATGCTATATCCACTGTCAAAGCATTCTACATAGAATTGCTTTCTACCAATAAACTCATCTCACAGCACATGAAATGTAGTGACACATGAAATGTAATGATGGACCAATGCTCATGAAGGTCATTGGTCTTATCATGTTCCCCATCATCCTGAAGCAGCCACTTGATAGAATGGTGGAATGACCTTTTGAGCATCTGATGATGGTACCTGCTGGGGGGCAATGCCTTGCAGAGCTGGAGCAGTATTCTCTAGAATGTAATATCTACTCTAAATCATAATCCAATATATGGTGCTGTTTCTTCCACCATTAGCATCTACTAGTGCATGAATCGAGGGGCAAAAATAGAAATGGTTCCACTCACTACTACTGCTAGCAATTCTATAACAAAAATTGTGCCTCCTACCTCCATGATCTTAGAATCTAAGATTATTTAGAGGCTTATATCCAAAGAAAATAACATTTCTTAGTGGACGCAACAATTATTCTACTAAACTAAAAGTTGAGGCTTATACCAAACAATTTTGCTCTTTATGCCTCTAAACTAAAAAAGATGGTGTTACTACAGTGGCTGGAGCTATTTGTTCTGACTATAAGTGTTTGTATGGATGCCCATTTGACAAGGGGTGACCTGTGATGGCTATTCAAATATATCAACTTTGTTGGGCTTCATTCCACAGTTATTCAAATACTAACTTAGGTGTTACGGTGAAGGGATTTTTGCAGATGTGATTAAATTCCTTAACCAAGTCACTTTAAGAGAAATAATGCTAGATAATCTGGATAAATTTTTCACTTGGAAAGACTTGGAAACAGGTCTGAGGCTTTACAGAATATATATATATATATATATATATATATATATATATATATATATATATATAGAGAGAGAGAGAGAGAGAGAGAGAGAGAGAGAGAAGAAGGAAATTCCACCTGTGTCTAACAGCTTCTGCATGTGCCTCTGATTTCTAGCCTCCCCACAATCTTCCTTTCCTGGTTTCTTATCCCACAAATTTCACACTTGCTTGGTTATTTTCCACAGTAGTATAAGATAGTTCCTTGTAATAAATTAATAAATAAATATATACTTAGGTAAATAGATAATAGAGAAATAGATGTATGCATAGATATAGACATGGACAAATATTCTACTGTTGTGCTTTTCTGGTGAGCTCCAATTAATATGGGGCTATCTTAGAATTCTGCCCAGTGCAGGCTTTTAATGGAATATTGTAAGACACAGTAGAATCACCAGCACAGAACTTCTGACCCAGGCTTGAGGGTAGTTATTGTCACTAAAAGCATCAACCCTGGTCAAATCACTGGCTCTCTCTGAGCGTCACTTACTTCTATATTTCAGGAACCTATCAGAAGAGTTGAGGGCATTAGATGAGAAAAATAAACACAATAATGTCCTATAAACTTTAGAATACTATATAAAATTTTCCATTTTGACTAAGAATGCCTGCTTTGTTCATGCTAATCTGCGTGCTGGAGATGATTGAAATGGAAGTTGATTCAGACTGAGAAATCCGTGGCCTGAGCATAGGATACTCAGGAATGCTTTAGATTGATTAACTGCTTCCATGGGATTTGTAATATTAGACCAGAATGATATCTGGTCTTATGGGGAGATAAAATATATGACAACTTGGAAATTTTTATTGCAGAATTATCATGATTTTTATTGCATTTAAACTTTATTTAGCTGTCACAGAATGCATCATACTGTAATAAAAATGAGATCTCCTATGTAAAGGTAAACATAAAATAAAAAATATCCTTCATAGCCTACCACTTAGAGAAGCTACACAAACACAGCCTTCCCTTCTCTCATTTGTGAGATCATATTCCTCTAAGGAATTAAAAGCAAACAGCCATGGATGACGAGGAACAACAAAACTTGCACTGAATTCTATTCCAAGACTTAGCTCATTTCTAGAGTCTCTGTTATTGGCTCAGGAAATTTCAGTGGTCCCACTCTGAATGGCAACAGCTAGTGACTCACATTTGCCTGGCTCCTCAATAAGCCTAATTATCTTATTATTCTGCAATTGTGTTTAAGTGACATACTAGCTTCTTTCAAGTTAGCCTCCATGTTCTATGGAACCATCACTCTTAAATCCTCATCACTCTTAAATTCTGCATAGACATGGTCTATAGAAATAACTTCTGTTTTTAGTCAACTGGAACATGAAGCATGAAGAACATATATTCAAGTTTGAGTTTAGCAAAATCAGATGCGCTCTGACCTGAAGTAAGTATCTCAGTCTCTAAATATTGGGTTGTAAATGTTCAGGTATCATTTTGATTTTAAGCATTACTTTGAGAATCATTGTTAAGTTTCACTTTTATCATAATTGATGCCCAGATAAGCAAAGCTATTGTAATTTTATATTAAAATTTGATTTTGATGATTAAAACAAAACCATCATCATAATTATGCCCAGGAAGTATTATCCTTTCAATTGCTACATCGGTGTGAAATTTTAAGTTCTTACCCAAATTCTTTAATTACATAATCCTCTTTAAAATGTATTTCTTAAATATTTGAGCCACAGATCCTGGGGAAAGTACATTAATTTCTTAAAGGTATTAAGGAATTACAGGCCAAATGGTCTTAGTAAGCTCATTTCCTTTTTTTTTTTTTTTGGTTTTGGTGTGTGTGTGTGTGTGTGTGTGTGTGTGTGTGTGTGTGTGTGTGTTGTACTGGGGACTGAAACCAGGGGCATTTTCTGAGCTAAACCCCAGCCCTATTTTATTATTTTATTTTGAAAAATAGTGTCCCACTAAGTTACAGAGAGCCTTGCTAAGTTGCTGAGACTGGCTATGAACCTGAGATCCTCTAGTCTCAGCCTCGCCAGGACTGGGATTACAAGCATGTGTACCACTCCTGGCTGATAATTTCCCTTTTTTTGAACAGTGAATAATGCTGAAATTGTTGAATTAGGCACAGTATCAGACCCTATAAGGAAACAACAGTTGGTGCTCATGATGTAGGGTTTCTGATACATCTAACAAAAAGAGGCAAGCTCTAGAATGAGAAATGGAGCCTTAAGAGCATTCCACATTTGACCAAAAGACAAAAAGATATAGATTGTATACTTTGCTCTATTTATGCATGTATATAACTCTTGAAGAACTCTACTTAAACAGTTTTTAGAAAGCAACAAACATCCCATTTTAACTATATTTGTAAATAATTTATATAAATTCTCTCTAATATTAAAGCCTCTGTGATTGATAACATTACCAAAAATATAAATTCTATAAGGATTTGGAATACCACTTAAGTGACTAGCGCTCTTTATGACAGTTGTGGCCGAAAGGAACTTGAGTTATCATAAATTTACATCTACTCCATGTAACAATAAGTTAGATTTATACAGTCTAGAAAGCAAAATGTTCTCATCAAAATTAGTTTCATGACTTTTTCAAAGTTAGGATAAAATTATATAATAAGTCCACTTGGATATAATTTTAACAAACATATTTGAGGGGGATAGTGCTGTATTAAAATATTAAAACATCATATGAATGTAAAACACATGAAAGTAATATAGTTTTCATGTATAACCAACTAATTAACAATAAGATTCATTCTTACGACAATCCTGTTTGCCTGGGTATACCAAGACAAGTAGTACTGTTTGGAGAAGTAAGAAGCTTAAAATGATTTGCATAAAATGAGGATAACAAGGGCCTTCATTAGATGCCTGAAACTCTAAACAAGGCATGCTTTTCAACTTCCTTCAACTACGTATGTTAAATTCAAGTTTACCACTGAACTGCAAATTGTTACTGTAAAAATCACCATATACTAACCACATCATTTAAAAGATTAACAAATAAAAGAAAAAAGTTCAAAAAGAAGTAAAAAGAATGAAAAGAGGAGATTTTTTTAAAAATGATAGATAAGCTTTTATGAAGAATCCTTAATTAAAATTGGGAAAGACCAATTTTCTTCAAATAAAGCAACAGTTTTGAATCTTAGACCTTCTTTACTCTTCAAATAAAAACATGTCAGCAATCCTTGGTATAGTTATAGTTGGTGTCAAATTCCCTCAAATTCCAGATGAGACTTTTTGCCTATTTGGGAGGTAAGGGAATCTATTATCTCAGACCACAAAGGGTTTCCTAAAAAAGATAGAAGGAAATGGAAATCCAAAACTGGTTAAGGGAATCAGCAAATAAATTACAAAAATTGTCCATTTGCCTGTCCCTTTTAATCTTAATGTCGTATTCAAACTATTGGGCATGTAACTGAATATCTCAACTGTACCTGAAGAAATAATGGAGCGTGTCTCTGCAGTAAAACAGAACGGCACTAAACTGATGAGTTTAACCCAGCAGAAAGAGCGGCTGTAAACATGACAAATGCCTGCTATTGATTTCAGGTTTAATTACTCTGTGCAGCACTGACAAAGCCCATCAGATGTTGTTGTGAAGTGTAAATGGAACAGACTACACTTCACTGCCCATCGGAAACTGATGGTGTCTGCAGTTTGCATTGTTTACTTTATCCTTCGTAAACTTCAGCCTTGATCAAATTAACAAGTGCTACTAACCTCCAACAAACCACAATGCACTATGGTTTTACAGCAACAGCCTTGGAACAACAGTTCAGCAGCATCTCATTGATAACAAATGTCAGTCTCCCGGCTGCTGGTGAACCCTTCAGCCCAGGAACTGCATGTCCTGACTCTGGGGCCACCGGGATCTCTTTCTGCAGCTTTGATGTGTAAGGGAATGGGAAGATGATTCTTTACGCTGCTTATTATTGTGGCATGATAAATAGCTGGTGCCAGACAGTCTTTCCCAGGGATCTCCTAAATTATTTATTTTCTGGTTTCTTGTCTTAGTTTCTCAAGAACATTTGTGAGTAATTATAACCAAATTCACGTTAATCGCTTTTTAGCTTTTTGATTTTCATTCTCTTTTTTTCAACTACGTAAATTACTTGCATCTTCTCTCTCATTCAATCCAATTCAAACTTTAAGAAGTAATGATTTACTGAAGTATATTTCTGAAACAACTGATAATTTAAAATACTTACAAAATATTATTTTCCTTAAATGGAAGGTTATTTAACTGACCTATTGTTTATGTTTCTCCACAAGTCTGTCTCAGAAGTTGCTATTTTCTCAGCCTAATACCAGTAGAATGCACAATATGTTTATGTATACAAATCTGTGTGCAAACAAGTAGAAGAATGAAAGGAGGCTATCTGTAAGCATTAGTACTGGGTTCAGGATCTGCCAGAATGTTACACTGTCCTCCTGGTCCACTTAGTTCATGCCTTAGAGTCAACACATTTGCTGATACTGTTGATACTGGTGTCAGTGTGTGCTGCCAACGTGCAATGCTAGCACGTTGGTAAGTATCTATTTCCCAATTTACACTCCCAGTCTGGCAGGCTTCAATTTCTCCTCCTACCTTTGTAATCTCCATACTCCCTGAAATCCTCTTATTTTGTTCTAGAGTTTGCATGATATGATGCACTTTGGACCAAAACAAAACCAGGAGTTATTACACATAAGGAAGACTTAAGATAAAAGATAAAAACATTTGATATAAACTAAGCAAAAATTAAAATTATATTTTAAATTTCTTCTTTAAAAGAAGAAAGTGTGGTCATCAGTAACTTAATTAATTATAATGGATAGTTTAACAATAATAAAAAGAATATTGGTATGATCTTAAAAAGTACCCAGATCACCTCATATATGCCTGATCATTTATCAAAAAATTAAGTGGTGCAAAATCTTCCCTTAGAAATGTCTTTTTATGTCCACAAGTTAAAGAAAACCTCAGAGTTCACATATTTATTTGAAAATACTTATTGAGTGCCTCTTTTGGCTGTGAGGTGCTAGTTATCTAGTAGTGAAGAAAATAGATCTTACTTCTAGCAGGAAAAAGTAAAAATAAATTACTCAAATAATTGTATAGACAGTATTGCAGTGAGTGCTAGGGAAGAAAGGTAAAGGTAGCAACTGGAACATGGAAAACAACACCTGTTTTAGAACCCTAGAGGCTAGGACGTGCTCTGAGCCATTGTACTGCAGAGGGAGCACTTATGCGCATGTGCAAAAGTGCTCAGATGTGAGTTTCAAACAGATTCCTTGCTGCATGAAGCTTAACGTGTCTGGAGTGTAGTCAAGTAGATGGACAGTGGCCAAAGATATGGATGGGGAGGTGAACAGTGCTCGGTCATACTGGCAGCATTAAGAAGTTTAGATTCCATGTTCTCAGGAGATCAGGGAAGCCCTGAAGTGGGCTCAGCACTGAAGGTCTAGACAGGTTTTTGTTTGGTTTTTCATTTGGCTTAAGTTCATGCAAATTGCTTGGTAAAGAACAGCTCCAAGTTTCAAGGAGCAAGGTGTGTGTGGGGGGAATGCAGCAACAAATTAAGAGGCTAGTTCAAGGAAATCATGATAGTAGTTTGGTTTGGATTGTGGCTGTGGAGATGCATAGACTCCAAATTGTACTGAGGAAATCAGAATATGTACATATATATCCATATATATTACATATTATGCAATATATACTTAGCATATATAATACATATTTAATATGTGTATATAATGCTAAATATATTTGTAATATATGTATATATAATAATGTATATATGTATATAATAATATATATTATTTGTATATATCTTATCAAATACATATGGTGCATGTAATGTTAAATACATACTTAATATGTATGTATGCTAAGTATATAGTATATTGATTATGTGCATACGTGTGTATACAATACTTAAGGTGCTATTGCTTTTAGATTTCTTTACCTCTACATGTTAAAATCTTTTTTTCAGTTATCTAAAAAATAATACTTCTGACAGTCATTATCCAAATATATGGATTGTCTACCGACTCCTTAAATATCAGTGGAGATCACTCTCAAAGCAATACTACTAATGACAGCATATCTAAGCAGAGATAGCGATTCTGATTTAGTTGAAGTTTTGCTACCTGCTAGAATTCAGATTATATTTTAAAATTTTGCTCTTATAGGCCAAAGTCCACAGTTGCTAATTTTTAGCAGATCATTACGTGTTGAAAATCTCTGGTTCTATCTAGGTCACCAGCTCTGGAGGAAGGATTTGAGGTACAGAAAATGTTGACCACAGAGATATCCTGAGGCCAAATGGAGGAGCTACAGAACATTATTAAAAGTTGTCCTGTAGCCTTCAACATGGATGAAAATAGAGCAGTTATAAATTCCAAACTAATACTGGCTGATTTGGAAGAAAAATTTGGAAAGCTGGAATCCAGCTCTCCTTAAATTCTTAAACATGCAGGAAGAATGTGGGCTCAGTTTCTGACAATGAATAGAAAAGTTTCCTACTTCTCTGAGCAAACTATCCTACTTATTTACTCCATTCTTTACACTTAGTACACAAACAACATCTCTACAGTTTGGAATAGTTGATCCTTGGCGTTTTAAATGAGAAAAAAGGAAATATGATTATTAAAATAATAAAATCATATGTTCCTGTACATAATTTTATAATATTTTTAATTAATTAAAAAATATCTGTGAACTGAATTCACCTATCAAAGTAGTATACTTTCCCTACCCTTAGAGAAAATTAGAAGAATTAAAGGTCAAATTATAGGATGACTTGTGGGAAACCTAGTAGAATTTTACTCAACAGGTAAACATTTCTTATTTAGAGCACCCAATCATTCTCTCAAAACTACTTAAGCACCTACCAAATTAAAAACCCTGAGCTTCCTGGGATATCAGGGTATATGAATATGTCAGGGTATATGAATGTGTCAGTCAAGAATCAGTTCCTCTTGCAGATTATTTAGAATCATTGACATATTAATTTAAAACTGCCCTTCACTTAATTACTTCCCTTCAAATTACTGATTTGAGATGTTCAGAATCACAATACAATAGAAGGCAAAGTCTTCCTCGAAGCCTTGGAAGGCATGATCTATCTGGAGAAAATCAGCGACTCACATTTTACCCTGCACAAGGACTGCACCACATAATCTGTCACTGTCCAAATACAATTTTCTTTTTTTGTAAATGAGTCAGTCTGAAACCTCTTATTGCGCCATTTCAAATGCAAATAATTCTGTTCCAACTGCCTCTTTACATTAGCTAAATGAAGTCATCAGTAACCAAAATTGGAGAAAATCTTAACACAACTGCAGTAAACAACTTTTAAAGTTTTATATCCCATAAGAACGAAACCGTTAGGAGATAGTTAAGATTCATTAGAGATATCCACCCCTGATATAACTCATATTCAAAAACAATAATACTTTCCCCCCCATAACCAAGAGTGGCCAGAGCAAATTATAATGAAAGATAGATTTCTTGGAGGGTGATGATACCATTAGATTTAAGGAATTAAAAATACATGAAACTTTTGAGTTAATGAACAGGGTCCTTAACTGCTCATTTAATTCAAACAGCTGTTTGTTAATGCCCTAAGCAGTGTCATAAACTGTGAAAATACTGTTGAGTGCAAGACACTAGTTAATGCTATAAAGCAACACATGCTCTAATATTAAAAGGATTTAATGGGATTAATAGAGAATAAAACATTAACTCCCTATTATGATGTTTTAGAACCCAAGGGCAAATTCTGGCTAAAAAGGACTCTGGTTCTAAAACCACAAAAAAAGTAAACTCCAGCACTGTACAGCAAATCATGGCAATTTTATGCCCTTGAAAAAAAGTGGAACCCTGATAAGATCACATCTGTTCCAATCACATACTGGATAAAATCACTGTTTACTAAAGTCCTAAATAACTAAAAATGTGGAACCCCAACAGGATCCCATCTGTTAATGCTACAACTTGGATATGGTCCCATTAGAAAAATTCCATATAATAACATTCCAGCATAAAATAGTGAATAATTTGGATTTCCTTTCATCAGTTTTGTCTATTGACTAATATCTATTTTTTTCTGCAAATATATCACTATGTGATCTATAAATGCATTTTCTCATGATTATGTGCTAATTAAAATTGTATACATGAGACCCAAACAGATTTTAAGTAATACATTTCAGTCTTTTTCCATGAATTCAGAAATTTTAAGTCAATTTCTGCCCAATAAGTCATCCCTTATATTGCAATAGTGATCACTTCCATAAGAAACATACTATTTCACTATACAAAAATTTTAGCAATATTCTATTTAGACTTTTTTAAGCTATTTGAAAATATACTCAGAATTTTGGTTCTGTATAAAACATAATTTCGCAACTCAAAGAGAAATGCATTCATGTTTCATACTCTTTTGGCAGTATAATATTTAGCTCTACAGCATACTTAAATTTCATTCAAGATCGACTTAAGTATTATGATAGTTTTAAGGTTAAATTTATGGTTATTGCTTAAGAATGATGATTGGTGATTTTAAAAAATATAAAATAGTTTTGGTGAGATTAAATGATTTAAAGTCCTTAAAAACATAAAAGATTGTAATTCTCAGAATATGCTTTATTTTTAACCATTGTAATATTTCAATTTCCCCAGAATACTGTGGAAATATAGACTTTCCGTTTTTTCTTATGAGCAAAAATTTTAAAAAAACATTTTTGTCACTATTTTATTACAAACTTATCACATGTTTGGCAACATGCTGAATCATTATAAAAAATCCACAAATAATGGGACCAACAATACTTAATATTGTCATTCCCATTTTACAGATGAGGAAACTGAGACTTACAAATGTCAAATCCCCAGGTTATTCAGATAATATATGATTAGACTAAAGCCTAAAAAACAGGAATGTTTGGTGACAAAGATTATGTTTATACCCACTGCAATGTACTACCACAGAAATATATACTTCCACTTAAAGAGATTCATTTCAGATGTGTGAGTACTCTGGGCAAGCTAACATTTTTTTCCCCTATTCAATCTGTTCCTTCAATAAATTGTGAGTTTTCTTTTGTTGGACAAAAAAGGTATTATGCAATTCATCGAAAATTTTCCTTTGCCTTGGCTGCCAGCAAATTTGAAGCTGAATCTATTTAAACATTTATTCAATATTGATGTATCCAGGATAAGAAAGTACCAGCAATAAGGTGGATTGCTTTACGTTTACTTCAACTGCTATGTCCTTTGGTAGGAGCAAGACAAAATTGAAATTTGTCCATTACATGAGAAGTTGAGTGTGGAGCTCTGAGCTAATGGGAGCCATATTTCCAAATTATTCCATCGATGTTTTATTGAATGGCATTTTAATGATAGAATTCATGATGGTTAATATCTATCTGCAAATATTCAAGAGAAAGTTAAAAGGTCATTTAAACTATTGATTACCATAGGTGCTCTCAACTTTATTCCAGTATTAAATCAGTCATGTATAATGCAGCACAACTAAGTTATATTAAAATAATTTCTCACAAATAACTTTACTAAGTAAAATTCTTTTTTAAAATATTTGAATACTTATCAGTTGTAAAACCCCTTAATAGAAACAATGTAGAAATAGCATATCTAATGAAAACTATAGAAGTAAACTTCAGAGAAACGAAAAGTGATAATTTCAGTGTTTAAAGTGAAAATATTATTTTTCATTGAATAAAGAATAATTGTACTGAAGACATATTATTGACTCTAATATAGGCTGATATAAATATCTTAAAATTATTAACAGAATGACTTTCAAAACAATATTTCTTATGGAATTTAAGCATTAAAATATTTGCTGCATTGAGAGACTATTTTAGAGAAATTAGTATAAACTTGGTAGACTTGGTAACTAATTGTATAAAGTTTTACATTACTCAGCCTCATTTACCTTCTGTTTCCTAACTGTGAACAAGAACACAACATGGAAACCACATTGGCCTGAATGACTTAGCCACAACAAACCACTAAATATAATGCCCGATTGTTACAAATAAGTTATCTCTTTGTATTTGTAAGTACATCTTGTGCTTCCTTTTGGGGAAATGAGAACTATACTCTTCATCACCTTTTCTTTTTGTTTAGGTTGCCACAGAATGCAAAGCTAAATTTATTAATTTGTGTTATTCATGAAGCTAGGACAGTTTTCTCCCTTTTTCAGAATTGCTTCTGGTTTCATTTTATAAGTGACTATTTCACAATTGCCTGATTTCATCTATGTTTTAATTGTTAAAATGGTCTCTGATGGGTTGGTGACATTGTTGAAATAGTTATAGATAAGTAAAACAAATACACCTTCTATTGAACTATCATATATCAAAGAATAGAGTTGAAACAATGAAATCATTCTCTGTGGAAACACCTCCAGATTTAAAAAAGAAAAATTAACTAATTAGATATACTTTTGAAATGTTTGAGTTACACATGACTTTTCAAGAATGTATCTGTCACCTAGAAATGCTTAAGAGAGGGCAACTGCTGTTGAAAGCGAATTTGTTGGTCATTTATTAATCATTCTTTCTTAATGTGTCATTTGACAAATTAAACATATATCCTATTTTTTGGTAAAGATTTGGTTTCAATAATATTTCAAATAATTCAAGAATATTTGCACATATACTATCTACAGTTTAAATGACTATTATTAATAATTAAATCTAAAAAATAATAAAAGTACTTGTAATAATTTTTATAAAAGAGTAGAATCCATGAAAAAAGTGTAAGTTTTTTTTTTCCATTTTCCTTTTCTCTCAGTGTATAGTGTGTTTCTCTTTATTGGTAAAAACACCAGACACAATTTTTCTAAATAGTGTTAATAACACACCATTAGCAGAGTAATTCCACAAATAAAACCAGAAATAGTATGTAAACGGTGGTGGCTTGCTGGAAAAATGCTTTTATAGTTTGCTGTCCTATTTCTTTATTACCAATTGTAATTTGTAATGATGATGTTGCAATGCACCAGAATTAAAAAGGGAAAGAAAACTTTGTAACAGATTATAGTTCTCTAGCCCTAAAAGTTGTTAAAGGCATTTTAATTTCCCAAAGCGAAAGGGACCATTGTGTACAAGATTCTATTTTAAGTCTAACCTTATTAAAAATAAAAACAACATTAAAGAAACCTACTCTCCATTTGGAGCAAGCGGAATTTATATTAGTAACTCCAATTACGTCTAATGGGAGGTACATGAATAAATCTCAAAAGCACTGAGAAAAAAGGGAGTTTTTTTTTTCTATTGTAGGAAATTCAGAGAGAGCACAGATATGATTTTGTATGAGCTTTGAAGCACCATTGAAAAAAACTGGTGAAAATCAGTCAATTAACAGAAAAATATTTTAAATTTGACCAAATGAATTCACATGCCATCATAGAATCAAATATATAGAAAATTCCTAAACTTTTAATACCATTTTGAAAGGAATTTATTTTTTTTTGTTTCTAATTTGAATTGAGAAATGAAACAGGGTTTAAGAGAAAATGTGTAAATTTAAATTTGATTATTCATAACTTTAGTTCTCTATGAATTTTGTAGAAAGAAGAAAACAAAACTCCCTTAGTTCTGACTGTTGTAAACATGCCTATCCTTCAGGGCCTGTTGTGATATATGCTTAAACCTTTTTTTATGATGTGTAATTACAATGCACTAATAAAAGTATTTAAAAAATGAAAATGTCACCAAATCTTCCTTCAACCAATTTCCACATATATGTCACACATCTATTACTATTTTTATAAGTGTTATATATTTCAGTGATTACAAGATCTATTAGTAATGTGGACAGGTCGCTCAGGTGAGCTCTGTAGATGCCTCCTTAAGTCTTGAGGCCGCTAATGCAGGCTCTGAGAAGCCACACTGAGTGGGGTCCTTGCACTTATGTCTACTTCAATATGTGCCTATTTATGAAGGGGAGATTTAAAACTTATTACAGGGCTGTATCCTTAATCATGGGATGTTTCTGAGTTTTCTTATGATGATTAGAAGATAGTAACTTGTTCTGTTTTTAATAAAAATAAGTACATATTAGTAAGTCACCAGCTTTAAATCCGGGATACACTTACGATGTGGGCAAAGGTGAAAACTATCCAGTGAGCTGAAATGTGATTTTGCCTCTGTTAGACATTTACTAGACTTAAGCCAACCAATTCTGCATGCAATTTTAAAAAAAGAGAAAAAGAAAGTACATATACAAAATGCTTGCAACGTATACATCAAAATTTGTATCTGAAAGGTAAGTTATGAATAATAATTTTATATTAATTTCAGATCTTCTTTTAGAACATGTAAACCCATTTTCCATTTACTTGCACTCTACTTACATATATGGGTTTAATAAAATATCCCTAATACACTTAAAGAGTATCTTTTAAATGTTTTATGGAAATTCATAATTGAGAATTAGGATATTTTTTAAAAAGGCTCTACCAAGAGATTATGTCAAATGTCTACTTAGATTTCAGGCCTATTTCAACACATGCTATTTAAAAATGGCAGTTTTTTAAAACAGTGATTACAAGCCTGAATCCTTAATTATCTCAAATGTTTTGAGAAATTTTCTAATAACGATCTGAACATTTTAGTGCAATTGAGAAAAATTAATAGTAGATACAAAATGTTAGTTACCAGCTACTGAAACATGTAATTTATTCTATCCACATGTAAGGGTTTTCATAACTGAATTTTAAGAAAATGGCCTTTGCCTTCAAAGCACAATTTATTTTCAAATATTATATTAGAAACAACCAAATATCCCCTTGTGTCCCCTCCATCCCTCATTTTCTCACTTCCTTCTTCCCTTCTAATATGTATTAAGTAGCTAATAAATGTCAGTTATATGGTTGCCACTTAGGATAAAAATTTTCTCATAGTATAATATACATAAGAAAAAGTGAGTTTTTCCATGTTGTTCTTTCATTAGCAAAAGAGATATCGGCATGATCAGAACATTTAAGTCTCCCTAGTGGCACGCCAGAGAGCAGGTACTAATTTTCAAAAATGAACAAAATATATTGTCGATTTATTCAGCTCAATTTATACTGCTCTAATCCTGTATTTCATAAGAACTGAAAGTAAACTATCGTTTTATTGGAATGGAATATTAGCAAAGAGAGAGGTATTTTAGGAAAAACAAAATTAAAATGTATTTTTATCATTAGAATATTTATCAGCTGCCCTTCAATGCTGAATATTGAAGTGATTGTCTTTGTTTAAATAACACAGAAATATAAAAAGAAGTCAAGGTGTGGAAAAATTATATATACATATTCACTAATTTTGTGATTAATATTGACTTTGCCTGATTTTGGCCATTTTGAGAGATCTCATCTAACTTGCTGATGGAAAAATTAGGGCACTGGATATAACATTGACTCTTCATTTGCCTCATAGGTTTCTACACCCCTCTTCTGGCAACAGATCCAGCCCCTTTTCCACAGAGGTGTGTCTGACCTGACAAAACTGATTTTAGTTGCATATCTAATAGACAAGTTAAAATTTTCTTTCATAATTTATAGTCAATATAAATAAATGTTCTAAAATGTCTAGCAAATAAAACTAGTACATATTCATAATACTGAACGTGAGAAGGAGGAAAATCTGGTCTTGGTTGTTATGTTGGAGAGAAAGTTCAAGGCTTAGTCTGACCCATCTTCCCTGGGACTGTGGTCATCCAGAGTTGGGGTCATGAATGTTTAGCACTTCAACTAAAAGAGCTGAGAAGCCAGAAAACTGAACCATGGACAGCTCTGATCTACTATGTGTGGAACAAATGTAGCTCAGTTTATATGGTGAAGGGACACATCCTCTTTCTCCAATGCATCTGCAGCTGCAAGACTAGATCATCACATCAGAAGCATTGGTGACTGCCTTGATCAGAAGATACATAGAAAATGTCTACCCCCAACTTTGGGACTGCTAATTTCCCATAATGATAATATGAAGCAGTAGAAGCATCAGGGTTCTCCAGGCACCTATCAGATTTTAATTTTCTCTTCACTGGATGAGAACAACTAGAGTTGATCTCTTAGCCTGAGTAGTAAGTCTTTGGGAAAAAGAGTACTGAATTTAGCAACAGAGAGGGAGAGATACTATAGAAAGAAGAATAATATATGTGTGGCCTTTAGGGTAAAGGTTTGACGTCATTTACTTTGACTGTTAAAAGAAATATGACCTCGTTTTGGAAACAGAACATGTTTAACACAAAAATTTTCAAGTTTAGTAAAATTTAACTTCAGATTTTTTTAGTGGTATTCTATTTATCTAAAATAACTGGATCTCAAAAAACTTGAAGGTATATATGGTATTAAAGAATGATTATCACTCTATTTCTTATAAATTATTATAGAAGACTCAAGGAGTAAATAAATTTAATCAATGTATAAAAGATATAAAATAACTACACATATCACTTTAATGTAATGTGTTATTTGTTGAACACCTATTACATCTATTATATTCCAAGCTTTTTTTTTTTTTTTTTTAGTGATGAGGATTGAACCCAGAGACATTCTACCCCTCAGTTACATTCACATTCTCAGTCTTATTTTTTGAAACAAGGTCTCACTAAGTTACAGAGGGCCTAAGTTTCTGAGGCTGGCCATGAACCTGTGATTCTCTTGTCTTGGCTTCCCAAGTACTGAGATTAAAAGCATGAGCCACCATGCCTGGCTTATGCCAAGCTACTTTAAGTGTGGAGGCCATAGCAGTGAGTAAGTGAGTGAAGAATATCCCAGACCTTAAGTCTATGTACATATGTAATAATTTAAGAGACATTACTAAACTAATATACTCTTCTTTGGGGCCAATTTAAATGAGAAATTTAGAGTGAAAACAAGAGACAGAGTAAGGGAGAAAGAGACAGTGATCAACTTGGATGTTTGAAACATCTCTACTTCTGCTTCAATACAAAAAAAAAAGATGAAAGAAATTAAAATATTAATCTCTCAGTGGGATGTATTTCATTAATTTATTCATTTCAGTTCCTTCACCAGCATTTGCTGAGCATTTGTTATGCAATATTATCATGTGCAAACACTTTTTTAAAAAAAAAAAGAACATATGATTTCTATAATTTAAACTGCTTTAAAAGTGTGTTTTTCATAAAACATAGTCTAAGGTAAAATGAAATATTTTATAAGGAATTAAGTTTTAAAGAAGACTACTCTTAAATGAATTAATGAGCTAATATTAAACTAATGCAAACATTTGTTTTAGCATATACTATTCACATTATAAATTCCTACCAATTCTATTCCTTAAAGAGAACCTTATCTATGTGAAGTGAGGTTTGTTTCATGTTTACAAAGAACATCTCCCCGCCAAAAAAAGTGCAAAAGTGCTTAGTTCTCAATGTGTGCTCAATAAATGTTAGATTTTTCTATTTTTTAAAAAAGTGATTCAAAACCTTTCCATCTTTAATCTAGGTAACTTGCTTTATGTTCTATTTATACTTCATAAATCCGTTATAAGCCCATCTGGAAAAGCAATTATTTCCAGGCATCAACTAATTTACTAGACTTCCTTCTCAATGGATATGTGGTTTCTACTTTAGACAACCAATTTCCATAGCAAATCAGGTGGATTTAGTCTCTGCATCCCTGTTTATACATAAGCTAAATTAAGAATGTTGCCATCATAGATGTAGCTACTGGCCAAATAGAAGGTGCAAGACTTGGAAGTCACAATCACTTGGGCAATTAGTGGAAGCCGTGCCCAGAACACAAGTCCTCTGCATTTTGCTCCAAGGCTCTTTCCCTACATAAGGCTACAATTGAACTTCTCTGTAATTCAATAGTATAATGGGAAGTGGACGAGGTGAATAGTTAGAATCTGTTTTTTAGCCATGTGCCTTTTTTGTGCCAATCTCTTATCTCAAGGCATTTGAAGTTGCACATCTGTAATATAGAAATAGTAATCTCAATCCTGGTCTCACATGAGTTCAAATGAAACAGTTTATGTGAAAGGTATAATAAAGGTATTGCTGTTTACATTCACCAAACATTCTTGGTAAATGTGAAGCCTCTTTTATCCTCACATTCTCAACTTCCAGGAAATACTGAGCTAAGAATCAATCACTCAATTCTTTGGATGTCAAGTACTTATTAATGATGATATCCACCTGCATGAGAAAGTATGGAGGAGCACTTTTCTGTTTGGCTAAGTACAAAAAACACCCATTATTTTAAGTACAAAAATACTCATTTTTCTGCATTAAAGAGACAAAGGGATTATTATACTTAATAAGAGTAGGGTTAATAAAATACAAGTATTACAGAGCAGAGGTATCCATACCATATTCACAGTAAAATAGCAAAAACAACATAAATAGCACCAAATTTAATTAACTGAATGTAGATATATGTGTGTATGTGTACTTATGTGTCCATATATGTATATGTCTATATATGTATAGGTGAAATACTGTATTTATATATTATATTGAAAGAAAATCATAGTTATTCAGACTTGTTTCTACTCAATTCATTTCTATTATTATAGCAACATAATATATAAATTATATTAGCCAAAATTAGCAAACTTTTTTCAAACTGTCCAAATGATTGATTTACTGAAAATCACATGATAAAAAAGCTGTATCTCCTTCTATAACCAGTATTATTGATCACCTATATATATGAAAATTCAGGTTTTAGAAATATACATAGTCTCTACAGTTTGAATAAAATAAAAATGTTGAACTTAATATTTATAAGCTCATTTGGATTTTATAACTAGTTTTCTCTCACTGATATGTCTCCATAAATGTGTTTGTTTTATATATAAATATGTATTTCTTAACCTCTATATATGTAACATTTACATCTATATGGAGAAAGAATTTAAATTAATGTGATCATAGTATCAATACTTTGTGGGCAACTTTTCTTAAATTATTTTAGGAATATTATTGAAACTACATAAAAACACAACTCAATTAGGTGTCAATCATAGGAATAAAACATGTAATTCAAATAAATCTCTAAGCTGGTAAATACCTTTAAGCCTAAGAAAATAACAATCCTAGAGGACATCTGGAAATTTATAAGGTATGTATAAAACTAAAATTCATTTCTACAAGGTTATCCACATTGAACATTTTGGCAAAAAACATTTGTATTTGTTTATCATTAAGTGGACATTCAATAAACATTATTAAGCTTACTGACTTTGGGACATTTTGTTTTAACTTCTGGAATTATTTATCCTAAATAATACAGACAAGAAAGTTCCTTTGCAGAAGATGTTAAGTTCCTGAGTGTTAGTGTGTTAGAATCTGAGTCAAGTCCAACTCCTATTTCTTTCTTTTTTTTTTTTTTTTCAGTATTGGGGATTGAACCCAGGGACAGTCTACCTCTGAGTTACACCCTCAGCCCTATTTTTAATTCTTTATTTTGAAACAGGGGTTCACTAAGTTGTGGAGGGCCTCACTAAGTAGCTGAGGCTGGCCACGAATCTATGGTCTGCCTGTCTCAGCCTCCCAGGTACTGGGATTACAAGTTTTCACTACCACGCCTGGCCTCCAACCTCTATTTCCAATGCTTTCCTCCTTTTCCTGGATCAAATATAGACCCAGGTCCCCTTGAATTAATGTGGGTCATGAAGCATCATTCTACTCCTGAGATGTAAATCCAAGTGTTGAAGTGTGTCCTTTCTCCATTGGCACATCCCCCTTTTCATGTGAGAGAGAGTATGATGCCTGACTTTGATGTAGCTGTATTGTAATCATGAAGGAAAGGCCAAAAGAGTCTCAGAGATGAGAGTCTCAATATGAAGTACCGTATCAATCCCAGCAACTAAAGACTCCTATCAATACAGAAAGAAACAAACATCCTTGGTTCTTTAACTACAATTATTCAGAGTTTGGCCATTTGTAGCTGACCATTTTAACCAATATGAGAATTAAGTAGATGCAAATGGTGTGTCTCACCTGAGAGTGATTTTGCCCTCCTCATTCCAAGGGATATTTGTGAATGTCTGGAGATATTTTGGTGGTTGAAACTGGAGGCTTATTCCTAGTATTTAGTGAGTAAAGGTCTACAATACACAGGACAGTCTTTCACAACAAAGGTTTACCTTGCCCCAATGTCAATGGCTCCAAGGTTGAGAAATCTTGTGCTAGACCAAGGAAAGTCCCTTCATGGTATGTGAAGGAGTCTGGGATTCTTTAAAGGCAACACTCAGCTATGCAGGATTCTGAACACCAAACACTATCTTGAATACAATGAGGAAAACAGAAGAGGATTCTGGGGTTTTATGCAGGATGAACAATTGGAAAAGGAGTGATGCAAAGTGGAGTCTAGAGTTCAGAAGTCTAGCTAAGTAGCTCGTTATTATAACTTGATTGTTGGTGGTGGGGTAAGTAGAAAAGTAGGGTTGAATTCATGAATTACTAGAGAAAGAAGAACTTGACAGCATGAAAGAAGAAGGTGAGAGTTTGAGATATAACAAACAAGATTTAGTATTACACAGATAACATGAGATTAAACATTTCTCATGAAAAAGTAGACATTAAATAATTTATTTTCATTCTTGCTAACATTTAAACCTGTCAAAACAGTAAAAGTAGCATATCTAAATAGAAGACCTTCTGTTTCTCTTGTCTTCTGAACTAGATTAAAGTGTTAGAGGGTATTACACATAAAATATGAAGGTATTCATGTTTTGAATGAAAGTGTAATATATTTACTAATTATACCTACTGAAGAAAATTTTCTATTACAATACCCTGTCTCAAAATTTTTAAAAAGGGTGGGGGAAGGGATGAGAATGTACCTTAGTGGTAAAGTGTTCCTGTGTTCAATCTACAGAACCAAATATGGCACAACATCGAGATTAGAGAAAAACAAACAGAATCATTGAAAGAATCAAATAGAAAGATTTGATTCCCAGTTAAGAAGCAAAAAAGAAGCTCAAGTTGTGCAGTTTATTGGGTTAAATGGTCTTCACAAATAATATTTTAACTAAATATTGAGAATGAAAATAGACACAGAGTTTGAGACCAAGAAACTGAAATGTATCTGTGTCATTCAGCTTTGTGTTATTGTAACATACCTGCAGCTTTCTGTTATGTAACATACCTGAGCGAATTAACTTATAAAGAAGAAGAGTTTACTATGGCTCACAGTTTTAGGGATTTAGTCCATGGTTAGTTGGCCCCATTACTTTTGGGTCTGTGGTGAGGCAACACATCCATTGTAGCAGGGAGTGTGTGGTGGAGGAGGATGCCCACCTCCTGGCCATGATGCAAAAAAGAAGGAGGAAAAGACCGAGACCCTAAATGTTCTTTGAGGGCAGACTCCCAGTCACCAAAGATCTCCCAGTATGACCCACCTTCACAGCTTCACATCTCAATAGTGTCAAGCTGAGGAACAAGGCTTCAACTTATTGGCCTTTGGGGGTTACTCCAAATTAAAACTATAGCAGTAGCCCAGTATAGTGGCATATGCTCATAATCCCAGCTACTTAGGAGGATCACAAGTTTGGGGCCAGCCTTGGCAACTTTGCAAGATTCTGCCTCAGAACAAAATATTAAAAGGGCTGGGGATGTAGCTCAATGGTAGATCACCCCTGGGTTCAGTCCCCAGTATTGCCAAACCATAGAAGTATCTTTGAATGCAGATGAACATATAATAAGAATTGTCTTGAACACACACACACATACACACACACACACACACACACACACACACACACACACACACCAGAACCTAGAAGCAGATTACAAATAAACAACAAAGACTACCTTCATAGTTGCACTTGGCTATGTGTTCTCCTTTTGGCCAGAAGTTTATAAATACCCATGAATATTCTTGGCCACATCTATATTTTTGGTTATAAATGAATTTTAATTAAATAAATGTTATGAAAAACACATAGAGCTAACAATTATAGTGCAGTTTCAGGTATGCTGCCCACAACTCTGGTAAAATTCCCTTGTCATGAACTTCCTGAATTGTGCTCTCCAATACTGTGATATAGAGGTACCTACGGTGGGTAGACTTTATGTGACTTTAGAAAAGGTGATAGTTATAAGAATATTACAAAACCAGATTTTAGCAAATCAGTAGCTTTATGGAATATCATTGTAAAAGTGTCATCATTTTCTGAATGTGCCATGTTTGTTCATAAAACTTGGAAGAACCATAGTAATTAGCCTGTTTATCAAAGTTGCTATCATTCTTTCTATTCTGTACATAGAAAAATATAACATATATTTTAGCCAAGGGATTATTTCCCCAAAGGTGTTAAACTTTGATCATGTATAAATCTCAGTAGAAAGATGTCTACCTAGAAATGCTTCAGAGCCCACTTTATTGATTAAAACATACATCAATGATCTATACACAATATTCATGCCATAACTTTAGTTTACTAACGTACCTTTTTTTTTCATTGTTGTTGCTAATGTGTAACAAACCCCAGTAGATTGTCATATTTTATGGATAATATTTTTTCCTACCAAAGTAGAGGACAGAGTTTTGTTCAGTAAGACGGGGATTCAAGCTGCTCCCCAACTACCCGCAAGCATCTTGAAAGTTAAATAGCTTGTTTCTCCTCAAATGAAAGACTTAACTAAAATAAGCAGTATGAACAATCTCCAACTGTGAACTAATTAAAGACAATTCCCTTTCAAGGTTTCTTTACTAGATGTCGTTTGTGATTTTATTTTGCTTTCCTTAAATTTGTCCTGTTTTACATGCCTGCTCTTTCTAAGATTTATCCTTAAGTGGCACGATATTTTAATATCGGAGTCAGTGGGATTCTAATGGGTCACCTCTAAATCTATGTTTCTATATGTACACAGTATAAAACAAGAAAGGAATTATAATTTATGAAGCTAGTACAAGTGTTTTAACAGAGTGAAGAGGTGACTTCCTCCCTTCTCAAGCCCACTGTTCTTATGTCCAGAAAAGGCAAGGCAGATAGTCAGTAAACCCCCAACCTACATGCTTTATTCTCCCCATAACCTCAGCTCCTAATGCCCTTCTTCCATTAAGGCTGCCAAATTCCTAATGTTGGAAGGTTGGAGGAAATAATTTTAGACACAGTTTAAATCAAAATCACATCATGCTTTAGAGTGTCTAAATAATAGAAAAGTCTGCAGAGTGAAAGTAATAACTGAAGAAGTTTTATGAAAATAATTGAGGTAAAAAATGTGAACTTGAACAAGAAAGAGTCTTTTCCTAGAATAACAGTGTCAAGAACTGCCTGCTGGCCTGACAACCAAGCTCACCTTTTTCTTATCGCTTCCTACACAAAATTTCTTTCAAAGACTATTAATAATTTATTATGAATATAAGAACCAGGCACTGTGCATTATTTTATGTATAATACAGAGAAAGTTTTGAGTTACCATTTTTTTTCCTGTAGTACTGGGGATTTAATGCAGGGGTGTTCCACCTCTGAGCTTCTGAGCTACATCTCCTAGCCCTTTTACTTTTTTTGTTTATTTTGAATCAGGGTTTCATTCAGATACTGATAGCTTCTCTGAGTTGCTGTGGCTATCTTCAAACCTGAGATCCTCCTATCTCAGCCTCTTAAGTACTGGAATTACAGGAGTATGCTACCACACCCAGCTGAGTTACTATTTTCAATCTTTGTTTTTATAGATAGGTGTCTTTTTCTTTTCCTCTCCTCCTCCTCCTCCTCCTCCTCCTCCCCCTCCCCTTCTTCCTTCTCTTCCTGCTCCTCCTCCTCCCTGTTTGAATCTAGAGATATTTTATTTCTAAGATTCCAACTGTTTTTATTTATTTTTTAATTTTGAAACATGGTCCTATTAAGTTGCTGAGACTGGCCTCCAGCCTGAAGTCCTCTTAAGTTAGCCTCCCAATTACTGGGATTACAGGCACGTGCCACCACGCCCAGCTAGAAAGTCTTTTTGTTTTGTTTTATTTATTTACCTAGTAAAAGTAAAATCCAGAATCTGAATAAAAACATTCTGCAACCAAAATCCATGGACCAAATTATTGCCTGTCATTCTTTTCTCTCTGTATATCCTCCATACTCTTTATCCCAGTGCTTAATTTAATGGCCAAGATTTGCAATTTTACATCTGATAATCTTTAACTTCATTTCCAAACATCTTCCTTTTCTTTCTTTGCAATATTTAAAAAGGTTTGGGCCAACTGTTTTAAGAAATAACTTCAATAAGTCCATTTCATAGTCTCTGCCATCTGATTATTTTCTGTCAATCAAAAAAGTATTTTTCATGAGCCCATTTGTAAACCTTTTGTTCCTTCTAAATTAGTGTTACTAATTTTTTCTAATGCCTTCTTTTTTAAAGTATATTTTTAAAAGAGTTTGCACTTTCCAGACTCAATCTAGGAACACTCTTGTTTGTATAATATCTCTACCAATTTCCTAGGTTTTGCCTTAACACAGTCCTTTTGCTGAGAATATCCTGTCCTTTGAGGCATGATTTACTGTTTAGAGCACATTTTAAGTTCCACCTGGTCCATCAAAAAGTTCTACATTGACCCAGGATTCTCCACATTTATGCACATTTTTCAGAATTATGGCAGCACTTGAGGAAGACACTGACTGCTTATCAAATACCTATAGGCTGCCTTGCATTTCTTGGCCCCATTGCAATTAAAACGATCCCTAGGAGGAGATCTGGCCAAAAGGTCATGAATGGAAGATAGTGGATCACCTTGAGGCCAAGACATGTAAAAGGCAGTGTATGACCCCCCATCTTTCTCTTCCATCATTGAGACCATTCAGGCCTGCAGTGAGGCTGGTGGAGCCAGATGATGAAAGGGTCCTGGTGCCCCAGCTACTTTGTGAACATGAGCCACTGGGGAGAACCAGAGATCCAGTGGACTTTTGTGAATTAGAAATATTCATCAGTGGTCTTAAGCCACTGAGATGTGGAAATTGTTACTGGAGCACAGCCTAATCTCTCTTGATTAATACTAGAGAATAATACAATAAATGGGTAACTGCTATTTAAAGGATACCAAAACCAAAAAACTAAAGTAAAATATGTGGCACTGGATGAGAGGCTGAAAAGATCATGTAAAAGTGATTGTGATCACTTACTAAAGATCAACATTGATTGTGATCACTTACTAAAGATCAAAAGTGATTGTGGTCACTTACTAAAGATCAACAGCCTTATTATACTGATGTTTGATTATGCTATTGCCTGGGATAACTTGCAATGCTGATCTTGGGAGCAACTTGCTCTTGATTTGAGGAAATGTACTTATGAGAATGTATTGATTGCTACTGAGTATGTTTGAAAGTGTCTTACAAGAAAGATGATTCAGAAAAGAATCTTAGTCTGATAACATAAATTTCAGGAAATGTATAGAATCATAGCTCCCTCACAGTACAGGATGAAATTGAAAACCATTTTTGGAGACAAAGGTCCATTGAAACAGCCTTGAGGGCCGAAATGAGGTGTAGGGGGAGTCCTCTCCACCTGTTTCAAAACCTATATCTAATGGAAGTGCTTCAGGGACAAAGAGGAACCAAGGAGACGTTCTCTCCTAAGCATGTTGGCCTTAAGATAGCTTCCTTCAATGTAGATGAACATGGGGGTTGAACAGAGAAATGAATATTTAAAAAAGGCTCAGCTGAACTGTGTGCAGCACACAAACTGACCTGAAGAAAAAGATGAAAAGTCTACTGGGCTTTTGAGAGTTCTTCTGGGGAGTGGGGACACATTCATCAATTGTGCAACTATTTGAACTTTACCAGTCCTCGGGCCTCCAGCTTTCCATAGATAAGAACTTAATTTAAAAAGATATACAACCCCTATAAGGACATATTACACAACAGCCACTTCAGGCATGACCAGGAAATATCTTGAATATTGGAAGAAGCTTCTAAAGCCAGACAGAAAAACGAGCAAGAGCTTCTTCCCAGAGAGCATGTTAGGACTTATCTAGGAGCTGAGCTACCCCTAGGCCTGGCAAGATCTCAAGATCTCAAAATTTCTATAGATCAGGGAGAGTTGGACCCCAACCTTTCTGGAAGGTATTTATTGCTTTTATTCTATTCCATTTCATAATCAAATATTGAGTGTCCTGAGGCCAAGGAGAAGCAGATAACTTGTGTTTTTAGTTCAATCAGTGTGAACCTAGAGACTATGGAGAACTACCCAGAAACCTCAAAATTCAAGATTCAGACAGTGACAAGGTGGAACTTTAGGTCATTTTTCCCCTTTAGGACATGTCACAATAAGGGAGCAAAGGAATATTTTGTAACCAGAAAGGTCAATTATGACAGTGACAATCACTGTTCACAGAATACCCATATAGATTATTTCCCAGCCTCCTTGCTGGGAACCACACATTTGTTTCTTAACAATGTGCTGAGAACAGAAATGTGTATAAATTCTAGGCTTAAATATGTGAGAGATAATGTGCCATTGTGCTACTTTCTTCTCCTGTCAAAGTAATTATGTAGGACAGTTAGTCAACAAAAATAGACCTCAAGATGATTTGGGATCAGGAAGATGAAATTTCAGATTAGAAGCTTAAAGTAAGTATAATAAGTGTACTGTATTCAAGGAGAGAAGGAAAAGATGGGAATAAAAAGTAAAAAAATAGAAAATTTCAGCAGAGATTAATAATAAAATATGGAACTATGAATAATGTAAATAAAGTAAATACTGCAATATGAAATAGGGCTTACTAAATAGCAGTGCAAGTACATATGGCCTACATAAGAGGAATTTTAAATACAAAGATAAAAAGACAAACTAAAGGGGTGAAAGAAGATATAACATGCAGATATAAACTTAAAGAAATCAGTAGTGTTATATTAATATCAAAGTATACATTAAGACAGGGATAAGAGTCATGTCATAAAAATAAAGAGGTCAATTGACTATGAAGAAACAACATTTATAAATAGGTATGACTCTCTAAAAGAGCTTCGAAGCATATGACAGGATTTTAAAATAAATGGAGGAAAGGGATAAATAAATCTATAGTCATAGGTGAAGATTTTAATGTTCCTCTATTAATACTTGATAGAATAATTAGACATAAAGTCATTAAATTTATAGAAGTTGTGGACAACAATGACCTCCTTTTTTTTTGGTAGTAGGCATTCCACCTCAGAGCTACACCCCTAGACAGAAGCATTCTACCTCAGAGCTACAATCTATACTCCCTAGCCCTTTTATTTGTTTATTTATTTACTTTTTGAAAGAGGGTCATAGTAAGTTGCTATGCGTCTTGCTAAATTGCTGAGGCTGGTCTCAAACCTGGGATCCTCCTGTCTCAGCCCCCTAAGGACAGGGATTACAGGTGTGTGCCACCACATCCAGCAACAGCAACCTCTTGACATCATTGAGATTTATAGGATACTACTTATAGTAACTGTTAAATACACATTTCTTCAAATGCACAAAGATTGTCTACCTAAATAGATAACGCATTCTTGTTAATCAGATTTTTTCCCCAATGGGACAAAATACCTGAGAAATACAACTTCAACAACTTGTTTTGGTCACAATTGCAGATGTTTCCAAGTCCATGTCACTTGGTTCTGTTGTTTCTGGGGCTGTGGTGAGACAGTATCTCCTAGGAGAGCAAAGGTGCTCATGTCATGACAGGAAGGGGGTGGGGAGAGAGAGAGAGAGAGAGAGAGCGAGCACAAACCAGGGAACCAGGGACAAGACATATGCCCTTGCAGGGCACACTCCTAGTGACCTACTTCTTCTAGCCAGGCCCCACCTCCTACAGTTTCCACCACCTCCCAATAACGCCACCAATTATGAGTCTACTAATGGTTTAACCCACTGATGAGTTGAGAGCCCTCAGGATCCCATCATACCACTACAGTATAATATAAGCCTCACTAAATTAAAGGAGGCAAATTTGTACAATGCATATTCTCTGTCACAGACTTAACTGTAAACCAATGACACTAAAATATCCAGGAAACCCTTAAATATTTGTCTGTTAAGCAACATATTTCTAAATAGCTCATGGGTTAATATCACATGTGAATTTGAACATTGAGGTTAGAATGAAGACAAAAAGATAAAATATCAAGATTTGTGTTATATAATTAGGCATGATGACGGATCCCTATAATATTAGTACTTGAGAGGCTGAGACAGGAAGGTCCCAGGTTCTAAGCCAGCCTCAGCAACTTAGCTGGACCCTCCACAACTTAATTGGGGAGGGGATATAGCTAAGAAACAGAATGCTCCTGGGTTCAATTTCCAGTGCCACCAAAAGAAGAAAGAAAGGGAGGAAGGAAGGAAGGAAGGAAGGAAGGAAGGAAGGAAGGAAGGAAGGAAGGAAGGAAGGAAGAAAGGAAGGAAGGAGTTAAAGTTATTTTAGAGACAGCCGGGCGTGGTGACGCATGCTTGTAATCCCAGCATTTGGGAGGCTGAGACGAGAGGATCCGGGTTCGCGGCCAGCCTCAGCTACCTAGTGAGGCACTCTGCAACTTAGTGAGACTCGGTTTCAAAATAAAGAATAAAAAATAGGGCTGGGGGGTATAGCTCGGAGGTAGAATGCCCCTGAGTTCAATCCCCAGTTCCAAAAAAAAAAAAAAAAGTTATTTTAGAGAAAAATTTGAAAAATTTGCAGCATTAAATACTTACATTAGAAAAGAAAAAAAGCAAAGGTTAAAATCAACGAGTTAAATTTTCATTCTAAGAAACTAGAAAAACAAAGAAAAGTTAGCACAACATCAATATCATGAAGGAAATAAGAGTAGAAATCAATAAAATTGAGAATAGTAATAAAAAAATTCAGGTGCATTTTTTTTTCAGTACTTGGGATTGAACTCAGGGGCCTTCTACCTCTGAGCTATACCCCCAGCCCTATTTTTTATTCTTTATTTTGAAACAAGATCTCACTAAGTTGCGGAGTGCCTCACTAGGTAGCTGAGGATGGCCACGAACTTGGATCCTCCGGTTTCAGCCTCCCAAATGCTGGGATTGTAAGTGTGGGCCACCACGGCCAGCTCAGGTACATTATTTTCTGGTGGTCTATTTCCAAGTGAAAAGATTAAGAGAGTAAAAACAGTTACAAATATGTAGTATTTGATTCTCTGGAATCATATATCTCAAGCAAGATTTTAACAAATATTACTTAATACTTGATATTTGGTTTCTCTTACAGGAGCCAGAGGAGCAAATTATCTTTATTGTGGATTAAAAGTGAAGAGATGGAGCTTTGGACAGAGGTAGTGTTGATATTAAGGCCAGGAACACAAAACTAGTTGACCCTGATATGGAAAGAATTCAGAGGCATAAAATTCCCCACGTCCTGGAGGGGTTTCATGGTGGCTCACTGATTGGAAACGTTGATGATTCGTGCTTAGTTGTACAGACAGTGAGGCATTTAAAATGTATTTTATTGGAGACTATTTGTATTGCAGATGGAAAAGTTTTATGGTTACAATATTTCAAGAGAAATCTTTGCTAAAAAAAAAGAAGCAAGTATCTAGGGTTTCTATTGGAGCAGAGAGCATGTTAATGATGGCTGGACATCTAGAAATCCTTTTTCTTTTAAACAATCTGAAATATATATGAAAATATCACCAGTAGAGGAAAAGAAAAATCTCCCAGCAAAACTACTAGTCATGTACAAGCAAAGAAGTAGTTCTGATTACCTTGTCTGCTTCTCCACTCTGTGCTCATCCAGGGCATCTTTATACAAATTCATTTTTAACAAGTCTGCCTATTTTCTCCATTTCTCTCTTATTGCTGCCCCTTCCTCCCAACAAGAAAGTAGTGAATTGTTTGAGAGTAGTGTAATTAGAATTGAAACATTCAGGCAGGATCTGGATTTGTCGACAGAGCTGGAGAAGATTTCCATTACAGGACTTTGTAATCTTGCTTTCTAAAAGATGTACTTGAGGAAGAAATAAGCTAAGCATGATTTTCCCAGTTTCCCAGCTCCTACCAAAAACCCTGGTAGTCTACAAGCAATTGATGGTTAGGTGTACTATTTGGTTGTAAACATGTTTAAGATGGATCCTTTTGTTGTTATCAATTTTCTTAATCCTGGATGAATAAAATAGATTTTCCAAAAACATCAGAATATAGCATTGTTGCATTATTTCTTTCCTCCCAGATATGTATTTATTTTCTGTGATTGATCTTACAAATTGAATCAAGACATACATTTGCCTTTGCCTTTCCAGTCATATACAGGGAAAGACATGATTAACTGTCTCTTACTTTCCTAGATGTAAACAATTACATTTCTTGCATCTATGAAACCAGCTAAATCTCCCCTGGTCTCGGTAATTATTAGGTTCCAAGATTTCTACAACTTTTTTTCTTTACTGAAGCAAGATGGTTGTGTTCTCACCAAATAGTTTAGGGTGTTGTTAAATACAGCCTAGAATGCTAGAAAATTTTGCATGTCATTTAAGTCACTTTCAATATTATAAAATATCAGCACAATTCCTTGTCTTTTTTGTAAAAACAATCCAATAGTCATGTTTTCTTACTTAAATACATAGACATCATTATTTTAACACCTTGCTGCTGGCCTTAACATAAAACCTTTCTGGGGCCAATGTAATATTCCTATTCTTGAGTCATTACCCTGGATTTCAGTAGCATCCTATATTGATTTTAAGATCTCTCTTATGGCTTTTTAGGCATTTCATGGTTTAAATATTCTATACCTTTCAGATTGATTACTTCTATATTATCTGTCACTTTTTTATTGTCAGAGCAAGGGCTGCTTTCTGCTCTGTTGTCACAAATGGATTCCCATGAGGCTAACACTTTTCATGCACCTTGCCAACAGAAATTGCTACTTCTTGAAGTAAGTAATTTGGAGCCTCCTACAGCTTTATAAAACATAGATGTAACATTTTTTCCACTGGATTTGGGATGCTCACTTATCGAGGGTTTGTTCTTAAGCTAACAAATGATTATGGAAAAGCTTTTGTAAATATGAGATACATTTGCTTCCTGATAACAGTGTATGTAGCTTTTATCTATTTCCCTTTTCTAAAAGTATGCCAAATAAGCAGATATATTTTCCATAATTTAATAGCTGTGTAATTGCTTATCACTGTTCTTATAACTTTTCTAATATTATTTGTGTGCCTTTCCCAAAGTACGTGACTATATTTCCATGATGTAATCTAATTTCTAAGATTCTAAGTAATCTTATTGGTAGCTTCAAAATTTTCTCAGTAAATGTCTGCCTTTGATCTCCAATACACAAAATTAGCTGTTAAATGTAAATTTGATATTTTGTACTTTAATTCCTTAAAATGGCTAAGTAAATTGAAATTTAAATATTGTGTATTCTAAATAGCAGCATAAAATGACTTAATTTTTAGAATTTAAAAAGAACTAATATTTTCATAATTAGTAAACATTACCTTTTTTTTTTTTTTTTTTTTTTTGAGTGTGTGTGTGGTACTGGAGATTGAACCCAGGGGCATTCTACCTCCGAGCTACATCCCCAGCCCTATTTTTTATTCTTTATTTTGAAACAGGGACTCACTAAGTTGTGGAGTGCCTCACTAGGTAGCTGAGGCTGGCCGCGAACCCGGATCCTCCGGTCTCAGCCTCCCAAATGCTGGTATTACAAGCGTGCGCCACCACGCTCAGCTCAAACATTACCATTTAAAAAAGGAAACCTGGGCACAGTGGCATACACCTATAATTCCAGTATTTGGGCGGCTGAGCTAGGAGGAGTGCCGGTTTAAAGATAGCCTTGTCAACTTAGTGAAACCCTGTTTCAAAATAAATCAGAGAGATGCAAATCAAAACTACCCTGAGATTTCACCTAACCCCAATTACAGTGGAAATCATCAAAAACACAAACAACAACAAATGCTGGCGAGGATGTGGAGAGGTTGGAACCCTAATACATTGTTGGTGGGATTGCAAATTAGTGCAACCACTTTGGAAAACAGTATGGAGGATCCTCAGACAAATGGGAATGAGCCTACCATATGATCCAACAATACCACTTCTGGGTATCTACCCTGTTGGGGGTCTCAGCCCAGTGAGCCCCAGAGAGGCCTGGCCCAAGATGGCGCCTGGCAAGGTGCCAGAGGCGGCTGACTGCTGGATAACTGACAGGTGATAACCTTCCTGGAGGAGGGCTGTATCACCTCGGCGTGCATACACCAGTACGTCAGAGCTCGTGGACAGATAGTACATGCATAAGAGAAATAAAGAAGGGCATGCAGTAACCTCGTGATCACGTCTATGATTGGCCCCAAGTTGCTCCCCCTCCAGCTCCACCTCCTACTGCATGGCTTGATAGCAGGGCCCTCCAGCGGGATGAAAAGAGAGCATAGGAAAGTGAGAGAGAGTGTATGTGTGTGAGAGAGCATGTGTGTGAGAGAGTGTGTACAAGAGAGAGTGAGTACAAGAGGGGAGGAAAAGAAAACAATAAAGAAGCTTAAACCAGTAACCATTTTGTCGCCTCTCTCTCTTTGGGCCCCCGCGGGCAGGGGTCAAGCGTGGGAGGCGATACTACCCAAAAGAATAGAAACCAAACTATCAGACTGATGCATGTGTATCTATGTTTATAGCTGCACAATTCACAATTGCCAAACTGTGGAAGCAGCCAAGAAGTCTATCAACAAATGAATGGATTACAAAACTATGGGATATGTACACAATGGAATTTTACTCAGCCATCAAGAAGAACAAAATCATGTCATTTGCAGGGAAATAGATGGAACTGGAAAACATTATGTTAAGTGAGATTAGTCAGTCACAAAAAGTAAAAAATCATATGCTCTCCCTAATATGTGGAATCTAGGGAGAAAGAGAGTCATAAGAAGGACTCTAGATGAAGAAAGAAAAACCTTAGATGAGCAAGAAGGTGACTTAATTAAAGGTGATGGGGGAAGGGGAGAGAAACACTCTAATGCACAGGATGTACTTTCACAAACATATCAAAGTAAATCACTAAATTGAACATGAGAAAGAGGGAGGGGTGAGGCAATGGGGTGAGAATTGGGGAAGGGTTAAATGAGAGATGTGTGCATGTATGCCTCTACCAGTATGTACCTAACAAAGGTGTATGATTACAATGCATCAATAAAAAAATTTTTAAAAGGGAGGAGTGTGTAGCTCAGAGGTAGAATGCCCAGGTGCTTAATCCCTAATACTAAACACAAAACAAAAACAAAAAAGCAATAATTAATGAAACAAAACAAAAAATGGGGAGTATTATACTGATTGATATTTTAGTACTAAATATTACCAAAAACTAAACCTAACTATTATGAACATTTTTTCAGAATAGCAGAATGTGAAATCTGAAGTCTTTCAAGATCACCTCATCCAAATTCTTTATTTCAAAGACAATGACTTAAGTATTTAGTGAAAGGACTAAGAATTTCAATGCTTTTTTATGCTATGACTAATGGGTTTTCTTTCCACTAATATGTCTTCCCCAGACTTTTTTACAAATTATTGTCAGACTGGAGACAGATAATTAGAAAACAAGTTATAATATGAACATGTATTTATGGACTCCCCAGGCTTACCTCCAATTTAAAAGGTACGTTAGTTACTAAAAATGCATCATTTGAATGCACTAGGTTTATGGTATGACAACCTGACAGTATTTACTTTTTTGAAACTGAATGAGCACAGCTTATTGTCATATGATAATTTATAATTGGTATGCATAATAGAAGTAGCTCACCTTTTAATAAGCACAAAGTTATGAATAAACAATAGATTCTGCAACATGGTATGATGTAGGCTATATGACTAATTTACAGTGGGTCACAGTTTTACATTTGTGGGCCGCACTCTGTGGTCTGTGTAATGAAGGGCTACAGTGTAAAATCTGGGGTAACAATAAATAATTTTCCAGGTGTCTGCTCTTCTCTCATACAAGATCATGACATCTAATTCCTCTCTTCAGAAAATTACTGGGAGAGCCAGGCGTGGTGGCGCACACTTGTAATCCCAGCATTCGGGAGGCTGAGACTGGAGGATCCGAGTTCACGGCCAGCCTCAGCTACCTAGTGAGGCACTCCGCAATTTAGTGAGACTCGGTTTCAAAAAAATAAAGAATACAAAATAGGGCTGGGGGTAGAGCTCAGAGGTAGAATGCCCCTGAGTTCAATCCCCAGTACTGCAAAAAAAAAAGAAAAAGAAAATTACTGGGAGGCCAAAACCACAAAATATCACTGCCTAATGACATGTTATTGAACACTAAGACATTAGTTTTCAAGTGCAACTATAATAATACAAACTTAGCAGTTTAAAACAATACATATTTATTCTCTCATAGTTTCAGATATCAGAAACTAGTCCTTTGAAAATAAAATCAAGATGTAAGCAAAATTAGTTCATTCTGGTGGGTTGAGGAAAAGTTAATTTCCCTATATTGGTGGCTCCACATCACAGCTGGCTTTTCATGGTTAAGTTGCCCTTCCCTTCTGTTGCCAAATTTCTCCACTTCTCTCCTTTTCGGACACTTGTGATTACCTTTAGGGTTCACCTAAGTAATCCAGAATAACTTCTCTATCTCAAAATTATTTTTCATGTTTAATTTCCTTTCATTTTAAAAATAGATTTATTGTTATTATTATTTTGAGAGTTTATGTTCATTTATTTACTTTTGGTCTCACATAATCATAGAGAGAATCCTCAATGATTTAATCTAGTCCCCTTCCCAATGGAGGAATCCACTTTATGGAACCCAATATCTTTTTTTTATATTTTTATTTTTTTTTATTGGTGCATTGTAATCATACATCTTCATTAGGGACAAGCTGGTAAAGGCAAACATGCATACATCTCTCTTTTAACCCTTCCTTAATTCCTGCCCCACTCCCTCGCCCTCCCTCCTTCTGAAGTTCAGTTTAGAGATTTACTTTGATATGTCTGTGAAAGGACATCATGTGCATTAGGGTGTTTCCCCCTGCCCCATCACCTTCGGCTAATTCACCTTCTATGCTCATCTAAGGTTTCTCTTTCTTCGTCTAGAGTCCCTCTTATGCCCCACTTTCTCCCTAGCTTCGGCATATTTGGGACAGAAAACGATTTTTTACTTTTTGTGACTGACTAATCTCACTTAACATAATGTTTTCCAGTTCCATCTATTTCCCTGCAAATGACATGATTTTGTTCTTCTTGATGGCTGAGTAAAATTCCATTGTGTACAGATCCCATAGTTTAGTAATCCATTCATTTGCTGATGGACATCTTGGCTGATTCCATATTTTGGCAATTGTGAATTGTGTGGCTATAAACATAGATACACATGCATCGGTCTGATAGTTTGGTTTCCATTCTTTTGGGTAGATACCCAGAAGTGGTATTGCTGGATCATATGGTAGGTTCATTCCCATTTGTCTGAGGATCCTCCATATTGTTTTCCAAAGTGGTTGCACTAATTTGCAAACCCACCAACAATGTATTAGGGTTCCAACTTCTCCACATCCTCGCCAGCATTTGTTGTTGTTTGTGTTTTTGATGATTTCCACTGTAATTGGGGTTAAATGAAATCTCAGGGTAGTTTTGATTTGCATCTCTGTTTGCTAATGATGTTGAAAATTTCCTCATACATTTATTGGCCATTGGTATTTCTTCTTTTGTAAAGTGTCTATTTAGATCTTTTGCCCTTTTTTGATTGGGTTATTTGTTTTCTTAGCTGTGAGTTTCTTGAGTTCTCTGTGTAGTCTAGATATTAGTCCTCTATCAGAAGAGTAGCTGGCAAAAATTTTCTCCCACTCTGTGGGCTCTCTGTTGAGGTTTTTGATGGTTTCCTTCACTGCATAGAAGCTCTTCAGTTTAATGCAATCCCATGTATTGATCTTCCTTTGAGTTGCTTTTACCCTTGAGGTCTTGTTGAGAAAGTTTTTACCTGTGCCTATGTGTTGAAGTGTTGGTCCTATGCCCCCTTCAAGTAGCTGCAAGGTCTCTGGCCTGACATCCAGGTCTTTGATCCACCTTGAGTTGACTCTTGTGTAGGATGAGAAAGTGGGGTTTATTTCCATTTTCCTGCATATGGTTAACCAGTTTTGCCAACACCATTTGTTGAAGAGGATATCTTTTTTCCAGTGTATATTTATGGCACCTTTGTCAAAATCAATTGCTTGTAAGTGTGTGGGTTTATTTCTGAGTCTTCTATTCTGCATAGCTTTATTTTTTATAAAATTTAAATGGTATAAAATTTACCCATTTACAGTTTATAATTAGTGCTTTTTATCATATTCACAGAATTGAACAATGGTCATTTTCACAAACAGTAATCATTATGATTTTTAAAAGGGAAGCCAGACATCATGGTGGTTCACACCTGTATTCCTGGTATTTGGGAATGTTAGACAAATGGATCACAGGTTTGAGGCTAGTCTCTGCAACTTAGTGAGACCCTGTTCCCAAATTTAAAAAAAATAAAAAGGGCTAGGTGTGTAGCTCAAAGGAAGAATGCCCTAGGGTTCAATCCCTAGTACCATAAAGAAATGTCATAATCATATCCACTCACTGCCTATTTACCCCCATCCATCACTGCCCTAATGAACTTTTTTTTAAACATATTTTAATTGGTTCGATGTAATTTCACATCATAATGAAGTTCAGAATGATGGGAACATATATGTAGAAAGCATTCCAGTTCTTTTTGTCATGTAAGATTACATTCACAGATTCCACTGATTAGTATGTGGATGCCCTTAGGGACCTTTATTTACTAGTTTTAAGGGATGTGGTTTCATTTAAACAGTATCTAGCTTAGGGTGAAAATAAGCAGGGTTTTGGATACTTTGGGATACTTTATCTTTGGGGATGATTATTAAAATCTAACTGATCTGATCTGAAAACCTTCTAAACAGAACAGATGACCTCTTGATTCAGCAATGACAGCATTCCTAACATGAGAGTAAGACGGTGATATATTTCAGATGCCTTTTACTCTCTCTTTTGAAAGTTAGCAGGATTTAGAGTACTTGAAAGAGAAAACACATCTCAAAGAAATGATTCAAGAGAGGGAAGCCTTGGAACATAACCCTCAGAAAGCCTCTCATCCCAATTTCCTCCACATCACATTTTTGCTTCAATGAGTCAAGATAGATTGGAGGGCAATATCCATTTCCAAACATCTAATCCTGTCATATGCTTTATATCAGATTACAATTTCTTACTCATCTTTATATCCTACTTCTAGCACAGTGCTTGGCAAAAGACAGGTATTGAATTGTATTTTCTTGAATTGAAATGAACACTTGGATTTGTGTTCATGGATGTCCCCTTTTAGTTTCATTGAAGTCTACAACTTTTTGGTGATTTACTGGTAAATAATCTGCTTTATTCAATTAAAAACTGCCTATACTACAAACCACTACAAATACTATGCATATTTGATATTCATATGATTGGATTCTCAGTCTTTCCTTAATTAAAATTTCATAGTCTAAAACCTTGGTTAGAATTCCCTTTTTTTCAGTGATTGTTAATTACAGGATGCCATTCAATTACAAAGTTATATCTCTCAACAACCTGACTATCAAAAAAAAAAAAAAAAAAGGATGCTCTGATTTGGGCTCAGGATTCATTTCCTAGTTAAAGTTCAACATAATCTGATTTTAATAAATTCTTTATTAAGCGACTCTCTTGGCTTTGGTTCTAGACTAAGCCAGGTTCTTTAATCAAGTGTGTCTCTTTAGTAAGGAATCTAAATCTTCAACTACTACTGGACTGGGAGACTTGGAAGGCATTTTCTAAGTTTCTAGAAATATCTATAATATTCCCTCCCAAAATACCTCATGCTTTCCAAATTCCCATTCACTTGACTTTTCAATGTCTTCCACAAAATTACCCTGTTAATTCTCCTTTTTCTAGATTGTTACATTGCCAAAAAGGAAATAAAATAGTCCCAATATCCCTAAAATACATAGCTTTGAAAAATTATTTTATTTCCTATATAGGTTAAAAATTCTACACAATAACATTTCCAAAATTAAAAATATATTAATTGGTTTAGCCTTATTAGGTATAGAATTTAAAAGAGCAACCACAAGGTACTGAGAGGTTTAATACAATAAGAGGAATAAAAAAAGAAAGAGTTCCAGGAATAATAATAGTGAAGTTAAATGATCAACAAAGCAAAAGTTCTTCTAAGGCAAACCTTTAGGACATGGAAAGCCTGATTCTTAAACATATACAAAGCATTTTATGCATCAAAACCAATGCAAGCTGCAGTGTGCAATAGAGAAAAACCATGAGAACTTTTATTAGGATTTGCCTCTATGTAATACATTCAAAGTCTACTTTCTGTCTGTAATTTTCCAACCTTTTCTTAGAAGGTTCATGATCATTCCTTTACTGACAGACCTCCTATTCATATGATATAGATTATGAGCTTCCTTGCTACTTGAATTGCCTCAAAAATTATCTCTGGACAGGGCTGGCAGGAATCATCCATTGACTTCATTTAGATATATTATTTGTACTATTCCTAAAGCAATAGTGACAATAACACAAAGAATGGAGAACCATAGCCTTCATATACAATATGGAATCAGAATTTATTTTTCTTATTAAATCATTACATATATACTTATTGTCCAATTTTACTAAAAATGCAAGTACTTGGTAAGAAGAGTCAATTATTTTGAATGATCAGATTTCATATGAAATACATCTGTTCTGTTATTAACTACTTTTTAAAAGAATTTTGACCTTTTGAATTGCCACAGGGGTCTTATGTTAACATAATTTGTTTTTATATAAGTAATAATAACAAAAACATTGACTAGCCATGAAAGTTGGACAACCAAAACTAATCACTTGCATTAAAAAGTACTAAACAAATGAATTATTTCTTTGGTATCAGAATTTTGTCTCACTAGTGTTAGTTAAGTCCTGCACCATTTAAAAGTGTGTTACTGCAGAGTAATTTTCTTTCTAATCTTATTGCATATAAAAATCATCACATCTGTGGAAAGTCAAGTGTAAAAATCTCCCCAAAATAATAGTAACCGAACATCAGAGAAGGGGTAATGCATCTCAGTATATGGCTATTCCTTGCCAATCATTACCAAAATCTTTCCTTCATCAGCATATAGAAATATCTAATGAGTTAAGCCACATTTCCTACAAAAATAAATTTGTCTAGATAAGTCAGTCTCTATTTTTTTTTCTTTTCAGGATTCATTTCCACCACCAAAGGGCTTTTGAATATGTGGGTTATAACTCACTATTTGCTATTTTGGAAATTAAAATTAAGAAACTAAAATACATGTATCAATTCAATAAAAACCAATTATAATTAATATATACTTATGAAAAATAAGCTCTTTCATAATAAAAACTTGGTGGCAAGAATAGCACTATTTAAAATTTTCAAATCTTGATATATCTGGATTAACAAAAAAGGCAGATTCCCTATCTGTTTCCACATTGATATGTTAATATATATATATAGAGAGATAGATAGATAGATATTGATATACAGATATATAGATATAGATATACAGATATATATCAGTGAGTCTCAATTTTTTTCTCTAAGAGTACACTAAAACTTACCAAGTGGAATTTTATAAATATTATTTGCAATTTTGATTCTGGAGTCATGTCAATTAACTTTTCATACTGTGTTAAATTAAAAGCTATTGATAGTACCATGCATGGTCATTTTGAAGATATTAGTTCACTGGGCTATTATCTTCTAAAAAGCATTTTTTATTTTTATATTTTTGGTGTCAGGGATTGAATTCAGGGCCACATGCATGATAGCACACATTCTACCTCTGAGCTACATCCCTAGTGCCAAATATTGATGTATTCATTATGCAGTATCAAAAAATTATATCTGGAGCTATGTGCATGTTTCATCACACTAAACCTCAATATGATGCATGGTTACATTGTACAAATAAAAGTATATTAAAAATTACAGCTGTTAATACCATATCTATCTCATAAGAAATCTCTTTATGTTCTAAAAAGGTGTACAAGCTTACAATGTCATGTAGAAGCTTTCCAAAATTCTAATTTTCATTTGAAAGGTCAATTTTTTTCATGAGCAACAAATATTATAACTTTTCTTTGTAGTGACAGACTCCTTTTGTTCATTTCCAAAAAAATGTATATCAAATAGTTGAGTTGGAATAACCACAGCTTGCCTTTCAATTGTTGTTTTAAGTACAAAATAATGTTCTATAAAAAAGTGGCTAGTTCAGTTCACAATTCCAAATATCAAACAAGTGCTTTTCCTGGAAACAGCCTGCTTTGGTGTGCAGCAGAAGTGTTTTATGTCTTCTCCTCACTTCATCACAAAGAATATTAAAAAGACATGTACTCAAGTGTTGAAATTTAATACAATTAATATTGACTACAACACCAAGTAGATTCTTAATTAAAATTGGCCACGCAAGGGCATGGTGGTGAGCAACACAATGAGTACTGTGGGAGTCACAGTCCTGGTTTACACTAAGGTCCAGGAAGCTTACCCATCATTGCCTTTGCACCATGAGCATAAACGTCAACAATGAGAAAGACTAGATATCTCAGGATTGTTTGAAAATTTTGTATCTTACAGAACAGCTATCTCAGGATTATTAAAAAAAAAAAACTGTTTATAACTTGCAGACTCTCCTAAGAACTTGTAAACCACATTTTGAGAACTTCTAGCCTAGACCAGAGACAATAAATAACTGCCTTAAGCATAAATAACTGGCTTAAAATTTAAAATATGGTTTGGAAAAAAAACATGCTTATATAAAATGAAATAAAACATAGTTGTTAAAATAAATGTTAGAAAAAATACATAAACATGAAGTTAAAATAAACAGATCATCATAAACAGAAACTGAAATGTGAGGTAGAAACGCAGCTGTCATATTGGTTGAGCTGTTTGGTAATGCCCATGGTTTCATTTCTTTTACCTAAATTTACTTAGCAAGACTGTAAAAGGTGAGAACACAGAGATTTATTAGTCCCTAGAAATTATTCCTTGTAGTTTGTAAACATTTGGAGTGGATAGAATTTATTTGAGCCCCCAAATTTTTATAAATGCAGAAAATTAAATCAGTTTGGTTAAAAACAAGTTCATGTAATTTGATTATTAAAATTCATAAGTAGCATTTATCAAACTTCTTAGCCTACATCCAGTTGTGATTTTTAGCAGCTATGGTTCAGTGTATTTGAAGCACACAATTTTACATGATAAGGGTAGAATGGTTACTTAAATCTGCATAGAAGGGCAATGGGAATCACCCAATAGATGGAAGCATCTTGATTAAATTATAGCATCAAAACAGTCAGCCAGCAGGGCGTGGTGGCACATGCCTGTAATCCCTGTGCTTGGGAGGCTGAGATAGGAGGATCGCAGGTTTGAGAACAGTCTCAGCAAGCAGTGAGACTCTCATCAACTTAGCGAGACCCTGTTTCCAAATAAGTAATAAAATCGGGGTGGGGGTGTAACTCGAAGGTACAATGCCTCTGGGTTCAATCCCCAGTACCACAAAAAATAATAAATAAATAAATAAATAAATAAATAAATAAATAAATAAATAAATAAATAAATAACAGGCCAGTAGGCCTACATACCTAAAACTGATGGATAAGTTAAAGAAATTTGCAAAGAGCAAATTTAGCTATTCAAGTTTTTTTCTCCATCAGGTATTAAGACCTAAGTAAAATATGCATTCAAATCACACCTGTTTCAGTTTCTCAAAAGTGCAATTTCAGCTAATTTAACAATTCATTCCTCTTAAGGATACATTTTACTGGGAGATTTAAACTAGTGAGATCAGCCTGAGTAAATCATGCAGTTAACTGATTTTTGATAATAGAAAACTTTGGCTGGTTGGAAATGCTTAAAGACTGTAGAAGAGAAGAGTGTGGTGGGTCACTAGAAAGAATTCTGCTTCTATAACCAGGATGCAATGGCCCCGGTCTCATGTCACTAACTTAAAGTGTCATTCTCTAACAACCTATTTCTGGTCTATTACCCAAAAACAAGAATTATAAAGTTGACAGAAATAATAAATTCAGGGTTACACTAAAATATAATGCAGAGATGTTATTGAATAGAATTGGCTTCTACATTCTTCTGTCAGATTCCAACCATTAATTTAAAATTCTGGGAACCATGATATTTATTTGAGAGGCTGGATAGCAATATGCTGGTTCCTGGCTACACATGTTATATTTAAGATTCCAGAGAGCTAAAAAATATTTGTCCTTGTAGTATGGGTCTCTCTAGTGATATAATCACGTATTTTGGGGGGGGTAGTGGGAGGGAGTGATATAATTGTTAAATGTGATCTATTTCCTTGGGTGGTCAGTTTAGGGTTCCACTCTATGCATTATTGCATAAAGATAGTATTCATCACCAATGTTAAATAGCACATAAGATCTTTCTCAGTCTCCAAAGCCATATACCCCAGCTGATCTCATTTCCATAAGAAAAAATACCAACTATGAAATTCAAATTCAAAGTCGTTTTGTGGTATATCCCAGGTACTACTTTATAGAAGGCAAGAAAAGTCAGTAAACATTTCCTCAGAAAAAATGTCCTTCTCCAGCTACTTTCGCAATCCATTTAAAAGCATGTGTTTCAAAGAGTTCAAGGCTCCTTATGACTCAGAGTCACCTGTATTAATTTCTTATTTATTAAATATTGAAACAGTCTAACAAGAAATACTGGGAACCCTATGAACACGTTTCTGTTCTTTGAGATTTAACAATGGTGTATCTCTTTGGAATGTATTTTTAGTTTTCTAGTTTTAATAATCACAAAGTAAAATAATCATTCTGAAGAATAAAATTTAAAGTCTATACCCACAGATTTTTAAACACTTGAGTGTATGTATATATAATAAAAACCATGATATCAGCTGTGAAAGTCGAGCACTCAGTACAGACTATGCAGAGTATTTCAGAAAAATAATAAACGCTAATAAATGACTTAAATTTACAAATAGAAGTTTAAACCATTTAAATATAGATTGACCTAAAGGAAAAAAGTATTCAATGTGTTGCAAAATTAATTTTATGCCACATATAGAACTACATAATGTAACTCAAGTTTTCCATCATGGAAATAACAGATTTTTGTTTGTTTGTTGCTTGATGTGGCAAGAGAACCAATTAAATTGATGTCTCCAGTTTATTCAATGTATTGTATGATTGTGATCATTCCTATAATAACTACATTCATCTTATACTATTTCTGAAGGAAAATATTACTTCTCTGTTATATGATTGTATTTATATGAATAACATCTATGCTAGACTATAAGGTAACTGAAGGAAGATTCCTTTTTCACTGTTTTTGTATTGTGGTATTTTGTATACGGTAGAATCTTTCTTTCCTTCTTTCCCTATTTCCTATTTCATCCTGAGATACAATTCAAGTCTATTTACAGCACAAGCACAACAGAAAAAAATTACACCAAAACTAGCTGAGGGGGAAAAAAAAAGGCAATAAGCAAGCATCGGGCATAAAATAGAACCTATCTACTTCCTGCAAGCAAGTCACAACTTTAAGCTTTCCAGCAGACACTATTAAAAGGGAAACCCGGTAAATTCAGTGCCCCGGAGATCAAGCACACAGAATCTGCAGGATAAATACTATTCACTATTCTTGATACTTACACCTGACAGAAATTTCTACTCCTAAAGTAGATAGTGTGGATTTAATGGGCAACCTTCTCCTGATAAAGAACACAACAGAGAGTCTTATCAAAGCCATTTCTTACAGTGACCCTCAAGGTAGTAATTCTATAGAGAAGAGATAATACATGGTCAGGAACAGCTTTCTGCTGTTCTGATTTAATTCAAGAAGAGATTTTATATTATCTAAAAGAATGGACTATTGAATAGCTATTATAACCAAAGACTGTTTTTTTCAGCCAGAGGTTTGTAGTTACAGAGAGTTTGAGTTTGTATTCTGATAATACCTGCAATTGTCTGGGCTGGTGATTTAGTGGAAGCAAACACTCTAGCATCTAGCTATGCTGGGATTACAGCTGACATCTTCCTGGGGAAAGTACAGAGAAGAATTAGCTGTCTCCGAATAGGGCAGAGCTGGGAGAAAGCGAAGACAGGCTCAAGATTCCCTTGGCTTCCTGCATCCCTAGTGCCTAGGACAGATAGATTCAATTGTCAATCAATTGAATTTGTTATACATCGATCTTATTTTTATATCTAAATTACCTCTATTCACAATACCATGATTCTCTCTTTAAAGCAGAAGACTCTTATTTTTTCTTAAGTATAAGTGGTGTTGTTTGATATCATTTTATAGATATACTTGTCCTTTACATGACATTTTCACATATATATATATTTGTGTGTGATGTACAAGGGGTTGAACCAGCTGCATTCTACCTCTTAGTTATACCCCCAGACCGTTTTTATTTTTTGTTTTGAAACAGGGTCTCACTAGGTTGCTGAGAGTCTCACTACATTGCTGAGGCCATCCTCCAACCTGTGATCCTCCTGTTTCAGCCTCCCAAGTACTCTGAGCTATTCATATTTTTTAAGTAAGTGACAAAAAAATTTTGTCCCTGGAAAATTCATGATTTATGATTGAAATATATTTGTTATATATTTATATCATATCATATAACTAAATAAATATAAATGTATATAGACATGAACTATAAATATAATAACATGTGAAAGGCAATTTGAATCAAAGCTGAATAATCATGAAAATATATGTTTACATATTTATCATTATATTCATATGGTTTGAAATGTATAAAATGTATAGGCATGCTACTTGCTAACCACTAGAACTTCACTAGAAATATTTCTCTCTGAACAAATATCATGGCCTTAGTACTCTATTAAAACTCATATAACCCTGGTATAATCTGATGGTATTTTATTTTATTAACCGCATATCCTTACAACTGCGTTTGGTTTATATTTTTCTCTTCCAGAAGATCTATGGCTTTGGTGAAGGGGTGTTCAAAGTTTATTCTATCTGAGATTCTGTTTAGCAAGACACATTTTGCTATATCACATATCATATGTCTCTTTCCAAGTTGTTGAATTTTTTATGCTTGTGGTTTTCAATAAAGGATGTATGATTCTTCTTTTATTTTAACTTAGGAATTCACATACCTTAAATATATATTTAACCAATATAAGTTTTGGTCTTTCCATCTCCTAACAAATAATTCAAGATTCTTTATAGCTCGCACATATCCTTCCTGTATCAAAATTTCATACTTCTTCAGAGAATATAAAATTAATCTTCTTTTAACAGTCATTTTATACAAATCTGCTTGTTTCCTCCATTTGAAATAAAATCTTTGTAATGTTTCAGAGTTGTATTCAGTTCTATACAAGCTTTTAAATACTTGTTATTCCATACTTCTACAAAATATGTAGGTTTTTTATGCATAATACTATTATGCTTTTCCTCAAAAGTTTCAAAACTACAGCTGCCATACCATGTCTGCCATGTCCTCCTTAGGGATTCTTGCTATGCATTTCCCTTTAAAGTCAGAGCAAATTATAAAGTTAAGAGTTTCCATGCATACACACATCCCCATTATTTCTAATCATCTTTCTGTCTGGTGCAAAACTTTATTAAAAGACAAAGATTCATTTTCGCTTCTCCTGACCCTTCCAAAGTTTCTTCCATGACTATTCTTCCTTTTGCCTTACACTGATTCAAACACTTGATCTTACACATAATTTTTTCTTGACTGTGTTTTAGGTTAGCTTCGAACTTTCTCTTTACACCATTCAGCATTTAGCTTTTATTTTGAACTTTTACATTTGATCCCAAAGACTAGAATAGAAGTGACAGCCCTGTAGTAGCAGCACTACTCATGACTTTTGCCATATAATGATTTGAGACTGAGAGAAGTTAAATGAATTGCTCAAGACTGCATGCAAATGAAATCTTAGAATGCAGACTTGAAATGAATCCGCTTGACTCCAGAATCTGGTCTCCTAACTGCTGTATTTATACGATTTAGAAAACCATCTCAAGGAGTGTCAAAGAAAACAGAGGAGGAAGTTTGGAGTCATCATCGATAAAAACGAGAGGACATTGACCAAAGATGGTCCATAGCATCAGACACTTCTGAAGCTCTGCACAGGAACCAACAGGAGAGAACACAAATCCTTTATTTTCAAAAGTAGGTTGCCAAGCATGGAGGTGCACACCTGCAATTTCAGCATGAGAATCTTACGTTTCAGGCCAGCTTGGTCAACTCAGGGATACCTTGTCTCAAAATAAGAGATAAAAAGGACTGTGGGTGCAGCTCAATGTTAGAGTGCTACAGGGTTCAATCCCAGTACTATGGGAGATAAAAAAGAAGGGAGGACAACTATCAAAGCCGTTCCAGTTTTTTATGTTTTCATATTCTTGATCTTCTAAAATTATATCAGAAAAAGTACTTATTTACTTTAAAAATAAACCCTGTATTTCTCAATTTTCCAATCTTTATCCAGTCCTAATTAAGGAGGAACTCAATTCCTCCTTTCCCCCTTATATTAACCAATAAATCCTGATTTTTATTGCTGCATTCCCCTTTGTTTATGCCTCAGTGGGGATATAAACATTAACATAGAATTTGCCTATTTTTACCCTAACATTTACACCTTAAAATCAGCCTCTACTAGGATACTTCCCTATGATTCCTTAATCTATCAGTTTTCCTTTTTTCAGATAAAGACATTATTATACTTATTAATTCATAAGACTCCAAACAATACTGACTCTGCTCTGTTTTTGAACTTTTCAGAGACAATACCTTGTTAATATTCTCTATGAACTCCTAAGCAGAGGTGCCTTTACTATTAGCAGAGACAGCCTTGTGGCCTTAGCCCTCCCAGGGTGGCTCCTATGTGGGAGGGGGAGCATTGCCTGAGAGTGCCAGGAAGAGGTTTAAAGCCTGCCACCCTGACTCCGACACCCCTCTCTTCACTGGCCTCCATCTCACTTTGTCCTTCCTGTTCATCTATTCTCTCTATATCCTCATTGGATTCTAGTCTTTGCTTCTGTATCCATCTTTCTCTCCAAAAGTATCTGCTCATTCAGAAATCCCTGTTCTTTGATAAACTCTCTACTTCACACTTTTCCTAGAACAATCCCACTAATTATATTTTTGTCTTATAGAAACTTGAATCTCCACCCAGGACACCTGTGTATTGGGGGAAGGGAATAGATTCTTTGTCTTGCTCTCTCCATAGCACCTCCCCTCTAGTGAATCACACTTCATGCAGCTGTAAGACCCGTGAACCCTTCATTTGACTATCACTTATTGTCACTTTCCTTCTTTTGCTGAGGACTTCAGTAGCTGGCTTATCATCTTCTCTGTAATTCAGACATTGCCCTTATCTTTGATGATTTCAACATCCATGGAGCTGTCTGATCAGATGTTCTCTCTTAGTTGTTCAGCTTCCTCAAAGAGGATATCTGCATCTGTGTAACCACCCTAACTCTTTGGCAAGAGTTACCCCCAAAATGTCACATTTCTGAAATTGTAAACCACATCCTCTCATTTTATAAGTATTCATTTCTTCTTTTCTTGCTATCTTAGTCTGTGATTTATTTGCTCTATTCATCAAGAGAACTGCTTTCAATATTTCACTGGGTAAATAACAGTTTTAAGCTGAGAACTGTCTAAACATCTCCTCCCTCTGTGCTGCACACCTAGGTTTTCACAGCCATTTTCCATTCTCTGTAACTGGAAGGGATGTCTCCTCCCTTCTCTGGCTACAAGTTTTCTAATGCTTTTATGCCTACATTTTTCCATTCACCAGAAAACTTTCCTTTTTTTATTTCTCTTTACTATCCTCCTTAGATACCAGTGATATTATTTCAGTTACTCACATTCTGTCTTTTATACACCTTTTTCTCGTGTTTGTATTTAGGGTTCTTACAATCCACACAATTCAACCTCTGAATAAAAAGAATCATGCATTTTCCTTCTTTTGGGTTGACACAGGAGAAAATGACCTGCTGCTGCCATTACTGATTCAAAGTCTATAAGTAGATCATTTCCCTCAGTGTTTCCTGTATATTTCCAGCAAGCTATATCTCACTTGACTCTTCCAACAATAATACTCTTCATCAAACCTCTGGCCTCAGTCTATAATATTTTCTTTTTGTATAAACACTAAATCACCTTATTTCAAAACTACCTTCTTTCATATCCGTCTCCTTCTGTCATGGAAGATATTGTTTCTATCAAAGGCCAATGCTTCTATCAGAATTCTGTGGGATAAGATTCCACTCCACATTCCTGGGAATTGGCTTTGCAAAACATCTCCTTCGCTCTTGCAAAAAGGATTAATACTTGTTTCCTTATTTGTTTATCTTCACAGTATGCTGATGTGCCTCAACCTTAAAAAAACTCTCTGCACTCTATTTCTGTCTGCTAATTTACCACTTACTGGCAAAATCTATGTTTTTGAAAGAATAATCCATACTGAATCTGTTTATGTTCTCACTTTCTAGTTTCTCTTCACCTCATTGAAAAAGGGTTTCTACCTCCGCCATTCTACTGACCTTAGTAATGTTAACTATAGCCTATTAATTATCTCTAACTTCTTTTACTTTCCTGTAGTATCTGACATGTTTGACTACACCTTTTCTGTGGAAACCATGTATTGAGGCTCTTTTCATTTATGTTACTTATTAGTTTTCTTATTATCTCTTTGTTCACAGCTTCTCATATGGTCTATGAATGTTAGTGCTCATGAAATTCTTTTGTACCCATGAAATATTAATGTTCTCCAAATTATTCCATATCCTTTACTTCAGCTCTTACCTCTCAGTGCACTTTACTTTTGATGCCTCTGCAACATTAAAGACTCCAATACACTTCTTTCTGCTAGGATGTGGATATGTATAGCAGTATCTCATATCTATATTTAGATGGACAGGCAACCCAACTCAGTATCTTCAAAATTATTCCTCATATTTGCTCTTTCTCTTAATAAAAGGCACAAACACTTACCTTTACAAATAAGAAACCTGCAATTTATTTTGAACTCCATTTCCCACTGCCTCTTACATGAATTTTACAATATCCCATTTATTTTCTTTCCTTCTTTTCTTATTCATTCCTATTCTTACTACATCTCTTGAAATTGTTATCTCTTCAAGCCCAGATTATTACAAGAACCTCCTAACTTGTATTCCTACCTCTAAACTTTTTCTTTTCACAATTTAACCTTCACATTGCTGTCCAAATCACCCCATCTGAGAAGAATGAAAACTATTGTGCCCCTTAGCACCTTACCTATTGCTTTCTTTATTTTTTAAAGACCATGCTCAACCTTGGTTCACAGTGCCATTTACAGCCTTGCCCTCAGCCTCCCACCTGATTATCACACATACCTTTCATTTTCACTGACATGATTTATTCTAGGATACACCATGGTTTTAACTGTGCTGTTTTCTCTGCCAGAAAATACTATTCAAATTGCTATCCTACAACCCAAAGTTTTTACATGGATATTCCTACCTATTCTTAAAAAATTTAGATCAATCTCATCTTCTTGGAGAAATACTCCTTGACCCTCTATTTTGGTATAGATGTCATTTCTTGAACTATCCAATGCTCCCATACTTATCACCCTGTACTTGGTAGTTTTTCTCATTGCATTTTTTCTTTCTAGATTGTAAGCTCAACACAATAAAAAAAATGGCTATAACAATTCCATATGCAAGTTTAAACAATATCTGTCACATAGCGGTCATTTAAGAGCTGGTCAACAAATAAATTCCATGCTGAACTGCTAAAATACTCGGTAAAAATACGTTATTTTGAGGAATACAAAGCAACATGAAAAATATCTACCAACAAGTAAAAAATGCATAAAATTAGCAGTATGCAATCACTGCAGCTTTACAAAATATAGACATTGGGGAAAAAGAGCCCCAAAATTAATACAAATATTAAATATTAGTGTTTGAAAGACTGATCTGGGTAACCCTAATTCATGTAATATTAAACGATTATTTCTCCTCTTGTTGCATTACCCATTTGACCAAATTTCATCTCTATATCATTCCCCTTTGTCTTTATTTTCTACTATAACATAAAGAAAATATACCCCAAGTATGGTTTCATAAAAAAATAATAACAGCAACATAGTCTCTATTTCCCCCAAAGTTTTCAACACAGTAGTATAGAGCAATGTTTACCAATCAAATTGTTTATGCAAATCACTGCATCTAGATTGGCTTGTAACTAAGTGCAGTGGAAACTATCATTCACCTCTGATGAGCCAAGCAGATAGCATATGCAAATCTCAGAGCTGCATAATAGCTTTTTCTGGACCTCTAACTTCAGTTTCCTTTCAGAATATTAGTTTAAACATCAGTAGTCTACAAACTTCATGGACATTAAGTGGACAGACTTCTTTTTGGTTTGATTTTTCCTGGAAGAAAGTTATTCAGGATATAAATAATAAGTTTATTACATGAAAACACCTATCTTATTATAACACCAAATTATGGGGCCAAAATTAAGAAATTTGCTTAGGGGTTATTCATATAAAAGTAAACAATCATTTATTTTAATGTTAGGCTATGTGTTAAAGGACTTTTATACAAAACACTTACAAATATGCCTTGAAAATAAGTTTATGCTAAACTTTCACTAAAGGAGTCCATGATTTATTTATTCTACCTTAGAACATGTTTCCCTATTGGGTTTTGAAAATTTGAAAAATCTCGTAGGGATTACTTTATTTGGTTGATATGCTACCAGTGATCTAGATGTAGAACTTTATTCCATATTGAATATAGCCACCTTTTCCTTTGTTTCTATCTATCCTTAAAGAAAGGAAAAATAAAATATTCTCTTTAATGTTAACACTTTTAACTGCATTATGATCATTAGTAATGTTTTCACTGTAACTCAATAGATGAGTAATTTTGATACACTTCATTAGATACAGTATAATGCATCATAATGATTTTAAAAAGTATGCTTATTATAAAATATAATCCAGTGAGTCATACTAAGTTTCTCAAAGACATCCTGGAAAAATAGATTTAAAATGGGAAATTATATCTTCTTTTGATTATTGTGTTGTTAGAATTTCTTAAAATGCAGTATTTTTATTATCCAGAATCATGCATTTCAATATCAGATATGTTATAGAATACGAAATCCTTCAATATTTCCTTGTACATACATCCTACAAGATCAGTTAAAAATAACCTTAAGGATCTATGCAATCATAACACAACTGGTATATGTGATTCAGGTATAATTTACATTGGTACACAAAGTTAATTTGTAAATTTCCTTTAACTGTATAAAACAAAGAGTGGAAACATCAATGTATTGCTTAAATTGTGAGAGCATAGTGGGGTAATTTCCTTCTACTCTTGGCCTGTGTCACTTGTCTATGACAATAGCTTGCTATCAAATTTAAGACCCTTATTCGGGAGGTTAATGCGAGGTAGGAACTCCATTCAGTGTTATTTTGGCTTAAGGGCATAATGTCACAATTTGGTGCATCCTCTAATGACTTTTTTTTTTTTTCTAAAGGCAGCTTACAGCTTAGACCTAGTTCAGCGAATTTCCTTGTAAGGTCCTTGGAAGACTGGAGGAAAAAAAAGTACAATTGATTGCGTGGCCAAGTTTCTGTTCATGCCTGCTTACTGATTTTTGTTCATTTCACAAATAAACAAGGCATGAATACATCAACCCACAAACCATAAACAATAAAGAACTTCATCCTGTAAGTTTGCTACGGCCAGCAGTTTGTGGCTGAATCTGCTATTTGTCATAAGATAAATGATAAAGTGATTGCCATTTGTCACTGAATACACAAGAGGAGGGTGCTCAGCTGTGAACTACTCAGATGCAGACAACAGTAAAGACCGCCATTCTTATTACTAACTTCCTTTAAAACGGCCCCCTAAAACTATGAAAATAAAAGTATGTTAGTATTTTGGGTAAAAATTCTTCATCTTTTAACCTAAGAATAAAAATCATAGAATTAGCACTAAATATCTTAGTGCCCCCAGTTAAAAACCTAGTATTTACTGCAACATAGAATGTGTGCAAACATAGACCATCTTTTATAAAGAAAGGTGTTTTATAAAGTTGAGTGTTGGATTTAATTTATATGCATTGTTCCCATTTTTGTGCTGTTCAGTGATTTTTAATACAAACTTTTTTATGTTTCTGAGAATCACTGGTGCTTGACGGCTTTCAACCATATTAATAGAGGTTATAACAGCATCCATACATTAATACAGTCTGCATTTTATCTAGACTCTGATTGAATTTAGGGAGTGCCGAAATTCTGTGTTGTGATACTTGCTTCCAACTACATGAACTTCATTAATTTCCTTGAAAGGCTTCCCCAAAACAAAATAGGGAAATATAAAATGCAAACGACACATCAAGAGAAAGAAGGGATGCTCGTGAAATCTATCTCTAAGCTACAATATTCTTTGGTGGCAAAACACCACACCAGATAATGAGGGAGCATTTTAATAACACCACCTTATACTAAAATAAAACTGGTCAAAGTTTGAAGCTTATATATAAAAGTATAAATAGTCACAGAATTTTTGGCTTTGTGTCATTGTTACTTGCAAGAAAAAGGTAGAAGTGCAAAACTGTTGGCACGTATTGTTTGAGATTTTAAAAAATGTTTATAACTCTCAGTTTTATCATGGAATATATCACTTTTCACAAGAGAAGTCAGATTAAATAACACATGCCCTGAAATATCTTTACACCATTAGACACAGTTCCTTCAAGATTAAAGTTGAAATACACTGGTGGCGAAATATAGGGAAGTATGCACTTTATAGTATCTTTAAATCCAAGCTGAATAGCAAGTAGAAATATAAGTACTTAGTGGCAGATATTTCCAGGAACTGACTTTCTAAATTCGAATGATTATAATTTGTCTAATGTACTACAATAAGATTAAATTTTGAAAAAATTAAATTTTAAGTTTTTCTTTTACCTGTATTCTAATATAATGAATTTCACACTCTTCATTCATAATATATTAAAAATAACACTTTTAAAATATCGCTCTTCATACCTTGTGTTCCAAATATATTCGAAATAACACTCTTTAAAAATATCATTATTTATACCTTGTACTAAAGCATATGAGAAATTTTTCAAATCTTTGGTCCTAGGAGTTGATATTTCTTGACGTAAGCTAATACATTTTCATCAAGTACTAATGGATGAAAATGATTACTTAGATCAAAAAAATGTATGCATAGTATCTCACTGTGTCAATACTACATATCAAATTAATTATATAAATATTTGTTCAGTTAGTGCTGTATTATACATTAATGTGATATATAGAAAAGATTATCTCTAAAATCATTTAATTTTATTGTTTATGTACATTAAAATATAAAAATTATTACTAAATGTAATATATTATTACTAAATATAATATATCAGTATATATTAATGTCTATTCAAATAGTATATTTCAATGTGAACATTTGGCTTAATGATCAATTCCTAAGTAGGAGGAGCTAATACAATATTGTTTATAAAACTCTAATGTATGTTATAATGCCATATAAATCTCAGTTTTCACCATAGCATACTAACGTATATTCTCATATTTTTCTCTAAAGAATTCATTTCTCTGTTTTTTCAGCATTATCTACCAGTCACTTTATTTTTCCATCTTCATAGACCATTTTTAATTGATTAGGTTATTTCACTGATATATGCAATTCATTGGCTTTACAACATTTAAAATATTGTTTCAGAGACCTTTTTTCTGGTATACAAATAGAAAACAGAAAAAGGAAAGGCTGGCTTTTCGGCTTTTGACAGGAGTCTTGTATAAGTGGAAGACTTTTAATTCTCAAATTGTTTCACTTCAATAACTCTTTTAAAGTTGTTGCGCCAAGATGCCTGGCGGATTAAGCTCCATTGCCTTTTCTTGTTTTGAACTAATGTATTCTTGATCACCGTTTAATGAAACTATATACCACATGGAGATTTCACATTAGATAAGCCATGTGAAACCCTCATCAGACAAGTAGCTCTGGCTGGTGGTAATCCTTCAGATGAAAATTTCAGACTAGCAGGTTTTCCAATTTAAATGAGCCCCTTTAACTATAAAAAATTGGCACGGTATGATTGCTAAAAATTATTTTTAAATTTTTATGTTGCCAAAGTGCCCTGGTGGCTGTAAAAAACAGAAATACTGCCGTAAATACAGAAAACATTAACTGGTCACTGAGGGGATCCAATTTACAACCCATAGAGACAACTCACACAGCTCACTGACACTGGAGCTATTGGGTTTGTGATAGGGTATTCAGCTCTGCTCCCCCCACACAGAAGCAAAGCTCGTCTTAAATATGCAATTAAATAGATTTATTCTACAAGTTTCTCTAGTCAGTGGTTATTACTCACTCTTACTTCATTGCACTCTGATCTATAGAATTTTCATGATGTGTTCAGGTAGCCTTTAGGAAGCAACAGTACTTGTTATGAATTTTCAATGAAAAATGATTTGAGAAGATTAACATATGCTATTTAATTTTTTTATAAAAGTGATTCCATTTATGTTAAATGACTGATCTGCCCTTTGTTTTTATTCTAACCAAGAATCATTGCATCTATGGAATATTTCAATAGCTTGAATTTTAACTAGTGGAAATCCATTATTCTAGGTTATGTTTGATTTGTAGATTTTCATTTCAAGCAAGAAGAAAAGACATGTTTAGGTTTGTTTTTTGGTGTGCACTGTATTTTGTTTTAGTCTCTCACAAATGCTGGTTACTTGTGCATAAGCACAGAATATGTCAAGAATTGTTTTCTGTTGTTTATAGAAAGTAGTATTAGTAGGTACCACTTTGAAAAGAGTACTGATGATAAACTTACTTTGTAATGTCATTGCCATCTAATTGTGACATACAATAAAGTGTTTTAAAGAGGAATGCTACTCAGGAAGCAAACAAAGGTGCAACTACTTACATGGAACTAGAAGATATGACTAAGTGGTTCAAAAATAAGGAATAACAATAAGGATATGAAATCAATACTTCTAGGAAAGCAGTGAAGATAGAAGAATTTGAAAAGCCGGATAAGAAGTTCGATATTTTTGTATTATTGCCATAAATACTGGTATACATTAATCACAAAATGAAGGGCCTGGTAAGTTTTAAACAGAAAGTTGCTGCAGCCAAAGGCATTTAACTGTGCCCTTTTCAAATACTAGTCTATATTTTTGGGAGGTATATTTTCACAGACTCAGAATCATATAAGATTCTGTCTTATGAATCAGTGACTTCCAGTTAGGTTTTCAATACCGATGTGCTGGATCAGGTTGTATTATGTAGAAGTGAACTCTCTTATAGTTCACTAAATGAATGATGGGAAAATATGTACAAATGTTACAAATTAAAAACCAACAACAAAACCACATCTTTCAAACAGCAGAGTGGCCATTATTCAGGTTTACTTAACCTGCTCACCATTATTTAATGAAATCAGGCCACTGCGATGTTGCTGTCTTTTGTAACTAGTTGCACTCAAGCAAAGCACAATAGAAAGGTCAATTTGCATCTACGCTGTATCAACAAGGCCCAAGTACAGAACTGGATACAGGCTTTTCTCCCTGAAGTATGACAATAGCAAACACTGAAAATGTAATCCACCAAATCTCCTAGGGTGGACATGCACAGTATAAGGTTCCCTACACCCTTCCTTGCTAGAAAGATACAATGCAGCTTGAGGAAATCATTTGGGAGGGTTGGAAAAGAGGCAAATGGCCATTCTCCATCATGATTACTACAGGGAAGGGGAAACTGGGAAATACAAAGGAAACTTGTAAGGTTGAGCAAGCAGATAAAACCCCAATCTCTTCCACAGAAGTGTGGCAGCATAAGACTTGCTATAAAGATCAAACAAGTAAGGAAATTTCTATGACAAATGAGGGAATACAAAAGGCAAATATGGGTGAAATTGGGCACAAGTACATTGTATTAATTTAAACCTTTGAAAACATGAAAAAAAAAAGATTCCAAAATATTATTCTTCAATATGAATTATCTTGGGAGTGAAACACCTCTCATCAGGTGCTGTGAGGTCAATTCAAATCTGCCATAAAAACATCTTCTTGACAGAAGAAAAAAAGCAACAAAAAAGTGAACAAAGTTACAAAAACTGAAGTACAGCTGAAAAGACCCACAAAGTTGACCAGGGAGAGCAAAGGAGCCCATCTGTGGGGTGCTACGCCGCAGAGTGGCGGCCGCCATTGAGCCAGTCGCCCAGCTTGGGATCTACTAACACCGAAATTCCATTCCCAGCAACCAGAGATGGAGTAAGCGACCCCAGAACTCCACATCCTAACCAGGTGGCATATCATTGCACCTTCGACAGTGACCGGAATGCACGTGGTACAACCAGCTTAAGCCCACAGGGGGCCACCCCAGCTCACCTCTCCCTCCAGAGCCGGAGCAGCGATCAACTACACTGCAGAGCTTGAATCAAAACTGCCACAAAAGCAGCTTCTTGACAGAAGGAAAGAAAACCAAAATAGCAGAAAAGTGAACAAAGCAACAAAAGCAGTTGACCAGAACCCAGAAAGCAGACCAGGAAGAACAAAGGAGCCAGCCCTTGCCCAGCAGTGGCAGTCACCACTTTGCTGGCCGCCCACAGCAGCAGGGATCTACCCAAAAGGCCTACAGAGGCCAAATCAGGTCTGTTCTTACAACCTTGCAGGTTTTTAAAATTTTGTTTCTTGTTGTTGTTGGTTTTTGTTTTTTGGGTTTTTTGTTTTGTTTTTGCTCTGTTTTTGTTTTGCATTGCTTTGATTTATCTATGTTTGTTTGGAGGATTGGTTGCTTTTTTAACTTTTGCTAGACCCTAGAAGTCAACACCTGGAACCCACCAAAGGCACCAATAGAGTGGGCAGAAGAAGTCCCATAGTAATTGCAACTCAGTACAAGATAGCATTCACAGAGAGAAAATAAAAATAATAAACCTATAAATTCAGAGAAACCTTGCAAGAACAACAAAGATATAAATTTAAGAACAGGGAAACTATGGGAAAGAAAAATAGCAAAGAAACAATGAGTCAACACAATCCCACAATAATAGAACTCAACAACATTGAATGGCAGAGATTACCAGAAGAACAATTCAGATCTTTAATAGTAGAAATGATACAAAACTTCCAGAAAGAATGCAGAGAGATCTGGAAAGAAATAAAGGAACAAATAAACAAAGAATCTGACGCCCTGAGCAGGAACCATAGAGAAGCCTTGAGAGAAGTGAAAGATGTGAAAGATGCAATAATAGAAGTGAAGACATCAATACAAACTATAAAGAGTAGATTAGACTATATGGAAAATAGAATCTCACTCCTAGAAGGTGACTATTCCAAAAATGAATACATTGTACATAATATAGAAAAAAATTCGACGGTATGAATTGGATATCAATGAGATCTGGGCCAACTTTAAAGGAACTAACCTAAGAATAATAGGCATAGAAGAGGGATTAGAAGTTGAAACTAATGGAAAAAAAAACAACCTTTTCAGACATAATACCAGAGAATTTTCCAAAACTTAGAGAAGTTGACACATAGGTACAGGAAACATACAGAAATCCCTTTAGAAAAGACCAAAGAAGAGGTTCACCATGCCACATAATAATTGAGCTGACTAATATAGAGGCTAAGGAGAGAATTCTAAAGCCAACAAAAGTAAAAGATCAAGTGACATTTAGAGGAAAACCAATTAGAATCACTCCAGACCTCCCAAATCAAGTCATGAAAGCCAGGAGAGGCTGGAGTAACATATTCCAAACTCTGAAAGAAAATAACGTGCAGCCAAGATTCTCATACCCAGCAAAACTCTCTCTCAAAATTGACAGGGATATAAAAACTTTTCATGACAAACAGAAACTGAAAGCATTTATGTCT